>JAJIBD010021890.1:0-12086 GCA_021461705.1 Cryptotis parvus | reverse complement strand
GAAATGAGGAACTATAAGCAGCACACTAGAACTCACTACTGAATATGCACATGGAGACTTGCACCATAAACTGTGGGGGCTGATCACAAAGTGTAAGAAGAGAGAGAGAAGAAACCACAGGAACAAAACAGCGATAGAAGGAGAGAGAGAGAATAACTTCGCTCCTGCACAGTAGGGGCAGGGAGGTGGGGTTGGAATGGGAGAGAACGTTGGGACATTGGTGGTAAGAGAGTGGGGCACTGGTGGAGCTGGAGTGCTGGAACATTGTATGACCCAGGGGCCCAATTGTAGAAACATCCTTTGCTTGTAATCGCATATCTCACAGTGTTATAATAACGAAATAAATAAAATGCAATAAATCCTCAGTGTCTATTTAATCAGTTTTGATAAGTGCTAGTTTTTGCATTTCCTGAGACAAGCTACGTTACATTTCATCCCTGCTGAAATTCCTTTACATGGTCCAGACCCCATCAGGGAACCCCTCCTTGGCGCCCAAAGCAGCTAGTTTTTTAGAATTTCCAGCACTACTGTTGAGCCCTAAGAAGTGATAATTCTTAGTGGTTTATATGCCAAGTGGTTGTCGTGAAGGAGCGTTTAAAACTATTTTATGGGTTTCCCCCTCCCCCTTTAGGAAGCATTCCAGAAATATATACTTAGATCAAATGAGGCAGATCCCAAAACTCTCTGGGTGAAATTTCAGTTGATTGCAAAAACATATGAGGAGTATCCCTAAGTGTCAAATTGTTGCTGAGAAGGGCTACTGTTTCAGCCTTTCAACAAGGTTTAACGTAATTTTATTTATTTAATTTTTCAGTTTGTCTCTATGTCAGTCTATACCGCGGGCGATAATTGCCAGCAATGTTTTATGATATTACCATAGAATTTCTGTGCGTGCTCTGTGAGAAATTGAAGTAAATGATAAATTAATGTAAATATGATAAGACGCTGATTAATGAGTATCATAGATTAAATTAAAAACTCAATATGCCCTCAGTTCACTTAGCCAATATTTCCCTTAGTGGTGTGTTGGCCTCTTTTGAGCAATTAGACATGAAACATTCTTTGCCCATATTTGTTCTCTGACTTTGTACCACTTTTTCTCAAAAGTTATATACTATCATTTGGTTCTCCAGAAGATTAACCAGAGAGGCTCTCTCCCTTTGGGGGATAATGTGGAGTTGTGTTTGTGTGTGTGTGTGTGTGTGTATGTGTGTGTGCTTTTTGCTGTATTGCTCTAGAAGTTTTCTCTCTCTCTTTTTTAGCTAATGTGCTGCTCTTAAGTTTTAGAGGCAGTGTTGGAATAAACAAAGAACAATTGTGAGGAGACAAGATTCCCAGAATAGGGACTGAATGGGGACATTGGTGGGAAATGGGCACTGGAGCACTATGTGACGAAACCTCCAAACATGAACAACGTTATGGTAGTATATCTCACGGTGGTATAATAAAATATTGGTAAAAAAAGATTCCAGAGCCAGAAATCTCCTTTTATTTCAATGTTTGCAAGTCACGTTGAGTGTATGAAAGTAGAAAGTATGCAGTTCTAGTAATTTATTCCCTTTATTAAAATAGACAGGCATTGGAGCAAGCCATAAAATTTCCATCTGCATTCACAGCAGGCTCCCACAATTTAAAAAAACACCGTCCCTCATCCCAGAAATTGCCACCAGCTGGGATCTAAGGGCTAGAACCATTTTAATGTGCAAGAGCAGCAGCATCATAATATTTCACTTCTAACAGCAATGGATATCCTCATCTGCTCTTTGGGCTGCTGCATCAGTTTTTTAAGAGAAGCTTGAAATATACCAAAAAATCACCAAGGGACACGTGAGGGTTGGGCCTGAAAGAAACTGCAGTGCAGTACAGCGAGAGCAAATGAATGGGCTCGGGCTTGGCTCTGAATTCTGCCTTGGATTCTCAGCCTAATCACCTTGAGAAGGAAAACAAAGACATTTGTGTACAGTGTGCTTTGTCCCAAAGCTGGGGCTGCTCCTGATTGTTTTAGCGCAGCTTTCTTCACCGCCTGAAGGACAAAGAAGAGCTTTACGAATCAGAGCTTGACATTTCAAGGCATGTGAAAGTGAAAAACCTCTTTGGCTTCAGGGAGGACAACTCATTATTTCTTTTCATTTCTTCTTTTTTTTCTAATTTCAGGCTAAGCCACTCTTGGTGTGATAGGCATAGAAAGCAGGGAGTCCCTTTTAAAAAATGGTTTAAAAGACAATCTTTTAGCAAATTGTTCCCCTGACTTGGAGTCTGTGCCGTACCATTTATTTTTAAGGCAGCTGATGAGAAATTTAAACACTCTTACAGGGCAAATCTCTATCAGATGCCAGGCTGGGTACTCCTGCTT
Organism: Cryptotis parvus; assembly: GCA_021461705.1. Lineage (NCBI taxonomy): Eukaryota > Metazoa > Chordata > Mammalia > Eulipotyphla > Soricidae > Cryptotis > Cryptotis parvus. The sequence continues at coordinate 9,733 of JAJIBD010021890.1, read as the reverse complement.
GGAACGGTTATGTAAGTTGATCCTTGCCACCCGTCTCCATGGGACAGGGGAAGCCTGGGTCAGGGCAGCACTGAATTGTGTCTGTCTCTCGCTAGGCAACTTGATATGTTTGGCATTTCTTCTCTGGTTTTTATTTGTTATGAAGGTCTGGAGAAATGGCATCCCTGTCTCTAACTGTCTTCCAGTTAATCATCGATTTGCTCGGCGGGCACCATTGACAGCTCCATATGACCTGTCTCAGCAAGTAGAGGCCCAAAGGGGTACCTGCTTGCTCGGGTATAAGCAAGGAGAAATGGTACAGGGGGGTAAAACTCTTACTTTATATGAATGCCGCGGACTTGGTTTCGATCCCCAACATCACAAATTCCCACACTCCACTAGAAGTTATTCCCTGAATGCAAAGCCGAGGAATAAACTTTGCCAGTACTACCTGGTATGTCCTAAAGAAGCCTGCCCACCACCCCGCCTGAAATAGACAATGATAATAAAAATGGTAATGAATTGCTCCTCTGCTGGAGGAATATAGACTGGAGGGTAAAGAGAGCTGCTTGGTAGACTCCATTAATACAGATTATATAATTATGTAAATTCACTGAGAATAAATGTTACTAGAAGCAGTTGCGTCTGCTGGTGAATAGACAGAGTGCTGCAGAGCTTAAGGCGGATCCCTCGGATGCTAAACCGAGGACTCATGAACATGGGAAAGCTTTTTTTGCTTTTTAGAGGAATATGGTTTTTGAGCCCTCAGAATATGTGTGTTGATAATGTGGCGATGATATTTTCTGTTGTGATCGTATGACCCTTGAAACTGTTTTTCAAGAAAAATATCTGTTTTTTCAAGAAGCTGTGAGCTTACTCAGGTTCAGCTCCATCTTTCGTGTTACTCTGAATCCCTCTTTCCTTCAGCATGAAATATCCTCACATGGATGTAGGTGTCCTCAGGTTCAAATGCTTTCTAGAGAGCAGTTTAGGCCTTTCTAGATTAAAAAAAAAGGCCACACTTAAATTGGGTTATTTCTTTTTGTTTACAAAAACTGGAAAGAGGGTTGCTTTTCCACTGACTAGAAAGAATAGTATCAGTGGTTTTCCTGTTACACTTTCGATCCGGTTCGCGGTATAGTTTTGCAACACTTAGAGCTTCATGACTTCCTCACAGGTATTATTTTTTCCTTCAAGTTTATAATTACAGTGTCGTAACTTTATTTCCATTTTTAGTACTTTTATACATTTGCTTGGCCATTTGTATTTTTTAATTTCTAGATGGCTGTTCTATTAAATCCACATGTGTCCCTCTAGTTACTTTTTCATTTTTATTTTGTGTTGGTGTAGGGAAGAGCACCTGTTAGTGCCTAAGTTGTTGCTTCCAACTCTTTGCCCAGGGTGCTCGGGCCGTTCTTAGAGAACTGTGTCTTCTTGGAAATTGAGCCAAGGCATCCAGCATGCTAAGCAGGCTCTCCAGCCCTCAGATAGTGTTTTTAAATTCTCATTTTGCTCATTTTAAGTATTGGTGTTTTCGGGCTTAGAAGCAACTAGGAAGTAAGTTCATGTGGTTCTAAAATTGGCTATGCGCAAGCTATAGACACGTTGAGATTGGTGGAACCAATGTGAAATGTTAAGGATCTAATTTTAAAGATTCCTTTCCCTAGATCGGATTGTATAGGTGTAAACAAGAACTGCATTAGGACTGCAATATAGGCATACATATCCCAGAATCCCACCTGGTTAATATGACAAGCTGCATTATTTGTCTGTGTGTATACACATACAACAGTTTAGTTAAAGAACTTTTCATTTTGTTCTGAAAATCTCATTACATATTTTCTCATTATGCTGAAGTCATCTAGTGCTTTCAACATATAACCATAGTGAAGGGGAGTATAACTGCAACTAGGTAATACCTGAATCTTGGCGGGGATCTATAAGGGCTCCACCTCCTGGCAAGGCAGTAGCACTATGGTCACCATGGGAAAGAAAGTTTTATTTTGACCAATTTCTCAAAATATTGGTATAATACTTAGGTCTTTAAATAAATATATATGTAAATAATTTGGGATCAGAGATGCAGCACAGAGGTTAAGTCATACTTCGAGCCAATATTAGCTTCCAAGCACTTCTGGGGTGGTTCACGCCTTTCCCCCTCAAAACAAACGTAGCTTGCCCTTAGAAGAGAGGAAAACTGAGTTTTGATAATAGCTTACAAAGAGTAAGTATGTGGAAGGTTTGTCAGCAGTTGCGTTATGGTCACTTATCATTACTGTTTTATCAGCTGTTCTTACACCATCTCTACTGCTGAGATAATTATAATGTATCATGGTGATTAAATTCAGCTCTTCAGTTGATTCAAGATTTCCTGTTTGTTAGTCTTGTCTTCACCACCTTCAATTGCTAACTGCTACCGTCTTGTTTTTTTGTTTTTAACTGAGGCCCCACTGATTCTGTTTTATTTCTTTCTATACAGAGAAAGTAATAATCCTTGTCCCCTAAGCGGCTGTTTTCCGGAACATTTTCCTGAAATGGCCAGGAGTGAAGTGTTTCAAATGCTAAGTCTGATACTTTTTTGTTATCTTCTTGAAAACTTACAAAAGTAAATCTTGGCCAATTCTTATACGGCTTTCATTTTGCCTCTAGAAGGTGATTTTAACGGGACATTTAGAAAACCTCAGGAAAGAGGGATGCTCTGACAAGTGACAAATTTACGTTCTCCTTTTTGGTGTTATTCAGTCTTTCATCCTAAAAGCAAGAGTGCCCTTTTTTGTTTAGAGTTTCTGCTTTAGGACCAGTAGACATAGTGATAAATAATATATCAGCTTTTGAGCCATAGATTCAAAAGGAACTTGAGAGAACTTTTGGTATCTTCTGGTGAAACATCTTACAGCATAGCCAAAGCTTTGAATCATACCTACAGCCTGTTTGGTAAACTGGGCGTGATCTGTATTGCATAATCAGGGTTCTTATGGCTCCCTAAGTTTACCATGAGGGGTTCCAGGTGAAAGTCATGACGGAAGAGAGGAACATAGGGAATGAGACTGGGACCAATAGGAAGGAAACAAGGTTAGAGGGGCATTCCTTAATCAAGAGAGGCCAAGAAGCACTGCTGTAGGTAATACTGCTTTAATTTCTCTTAGCCTTCCAAGAGAGTGCATCACTTTCTTTTTTTTTAGAATTTTATTTTATTGAGTCCACGATGCGCTTACCATTAGTAAGGTATTTCAGTCACAAAATATTCCAACCCCATCCCTCCCAGTGTCCGCTTCCCCAAAGTGTGTCCCTGGCCCTCTTGCCAATCCAAGCCTATCTCTATTGCAAGTCCTTTCCTTCTACTCTCTCTCCTCTACCCTCTCTCTCTCTCCTCTCTCCTCTCTCTCTCCCCACCTCCCCCCCATTGGGCATTATGGATTGCAGTATAGATACTGAGTAGTTACCATGTTTGTTCCCTTATCTATTCTGCACTCAATTGTTAGACAGTGATCGTTTACCCACTATCTTTGTGCAGAGTGTTCCTTTCCATACCCCAGCGCGCCTTTTAAAGGGAGGTGGAAACAGACTCCAAGCAGTGGGCCAAACCTCCTGATCCTTGATTCTACTGTCTTTAAGATATTATTTCATATAGCGTTTTTACGCCATAAAAATAAGTATTGTCATTCTGTATCTGTCCCCCACTTCCCTATAGTTTATTTCACTCAGCATCTTTCTCTCCATGTCTATCCATTTATAAAGAAATTTCATAACTTCTTACCAGCTGCATAGTATTCCATTGTGTAGATGTACCATGGTTTTCTTTAACTAGCATTCTGTGCTCAGACAGACATTTATGATATTTCCAGATTTTGGCTATTCTGACTAGTGCTTAAATACACATAGAAGTGCAGATGGTATTTCTGCTTTATTTATTGTTTAGGGGGGCCCGGGGGTATATTCTCAGATACGTATTGCTGAGTTGTATGGTAGCTCAATTTCTGGCTTTAGGGGAATGCCCATATTGTTTTCCCCAAAGGCTGGACCCTGTGAGCATTCCACCAACAATGAAGGAGAGTCCGCTTTTCTCCTCCATCCATGCCAGACTGGTTGTTTCTTGTTCATTTGGATGATACCACTTTCTTGAAGTGGGAGTGAGAGGGGTAGAACTTTGGTTGATAAATTAGAAAATACAAGGCTATCTTTATTTTCTCTATCAGTTCAGTGTTTCTTTTTTGCCTATTTACGAACTGCTTTGTTGCGTCTCTTTTAATTCTCCAACCCTTTTTGATACTATGATCCAATAATAAAAGCTTTGTTTCAGGTATTTTTCTGAAGTTGATGCATCTTAAGGAAGCTGTTCATTTGTTTCACGTTGACTCTCAGGATTGTCAATCACTGCCATCACTTATCTCCCTGTTGTTCATGGGATTTTACTCGGCGGGCACAAGTAACAGGATTATCAATATATTTTCTGTGAAGAAAGTGCGGAGGCCCTTTTAGACCTTAACACTTAGGATAAATGTAGTATTATACTACAGATAATGTAGTATGCTGTCTGGAGCTTCAGAGCATTATAGCTGATTTAGCGTTAGGTAGGAAACACAAGTCTATCTTTAAGTATATAAAATACCATATGTTCAAGAAACCCTAGACATTTTCCTGGCTTTTCCCCTGTCTTGACCTCTTGGTCTCCTAATACATTTACTCTGTTCAGGGACAGCTATTTGAAGGAGTGACGTATTGGTTAAGAGTGTTTACAGCTACAAAAATAGCAGTAAGTAGTGTATCTGACTAATAGTGAGAGTAGAATACAAAAGATTCCTCTTTCCCACAGAAGCCAGTCAAGTTGAAGGGAGGAAACTGCTGTTTCCGAAGGAGAGGGGTTAGCCAGAATGTTGACCCTGGGGTTGTTGCCTGAGTCCTTTCCTCAAATCTCCCTTACCTTTAAGCAAAATTGTAGTACAGGACTGACTAGTTCAGTGCCTTTTCAGAAGAAAAGTAAAATGCCATTCCAGAAACCTCTGGCTAAGTTCCTCTACTCCACTGGCCCAGAAATGCCTCTCCGAGGCTACCAGAAGAAAGGGGTGGTGGGGGGCAGTGTTGAATGGAGATCAGACTCTGTCCCAAGGTAATCCTGACAAGAATTCCTCCCAGAAGCAGGCAAGAGATTTTTCTCTGAAGCTACCTGGTGCTACAGTTATTGCCAAGCCACAGAGTGCTCCTGAACAAGGACTTCAAGCACATAATAATAACTGAAGGTGTCAGTCTTGGTACATTTACTGAAAGAATTAATGGACAGATGTAATGTGAAGGCCAATATGGCTCTGCTGGACATAGCCTGAAGCAATTGCTAGAGATAAAATAGAAATGCTGAATAAGGCATCTCACTTCACCTGACATCCCACATCGCAGCCTGGGCATTCCCAAAGAAATGCAAAACCACAGCCCTGACCCTTATATTCATTAAGGTACTGGCGGGGAGCATTTTGCAAATCTCTCTTTGGCTCATGGCAGTAAAAATATTCCAGTTTTGGGGCAATAGACTCCCTGCTTTTTAGAATTTTTATGCTTAATATTAAATGACTGTAGTCATTTGGCCTTGAATACTGTAAATCTTTACTCAACCAAAATAGTTAATTTGAATTCTGCTTATAGAGTATATTCTTGATTGTGTCTGAATAGGCAGCTAATTTAAGAATTCAGTTTACTTCTTTGCAATAAATTGTAATTGTACATGCATTATATATGTAAAAGGTATTAGGGTTTTTATAATTGGCATAATTAAGTTTAGAAATCTTTCAGGATTTGAAAGATTTTAGAACTTGGAGTCATGGAGCTGGAGGCGATGCTTTGAACGAGGTGTTAGAGGCGTTTGCCTTGCCGCGCTTTGACCAACCTTGGGTTCGATCGCCGGCACCCCATATGGTCTCAGTACCCAGGGGTAATTCCACAGGTGCAGAGCCAGGGTAACCTAATGAGCATTGCACGAGGTGTGAGCCCAAAAAGCAAAAAAGAAAAAGAACTTGGGTTAAATACCATGGACACATTAATAGCGATCCAAGGACATCCACTATATACAAAGTGAATTCAGCTGTGTTTGTATAGATACATGCAAATAATGTATATGTGCATATATGTTATAATAAAATCGAAACATAATCTGTTTACAAAGCTGGATCCTATGAATGAAATATCATTAGCAAATGGTAGATGATTATAACTGATTTATTTTTTATTTTTGTGTTTTGGCATTGTTCAGTTAATTTTATCAATTTTGCTTTATTTCAAGAGAAAATATATTTTTTCCATGTAATGTTTACGCAAAATATGCTTTAGCTGAATGGTAAACAGGATCTCATAAGTCCTTCCTCCAGCCAAGCCAACCCTGAATTAACATAAAGAGACCTTGCTTTTTATGTATACATAATTAGGCTTTCAAGGTTAACTTATGCTTGTAAGAACCAGGCAAAAAGAAACTTCTAAGAGCAGTTCACTTACATTCATTTTACTGTCTGCTTTCTTTTCTCTATGGCACTGTTTTTTTTGCTTTTTTAGATTCACGCCCAGAAAAAGTACTCAGGGTTACTCCTGGTTATGCACTCAAATTACTCTAGAGCTGCACTTCTAGGAGCGTAAAGGGATGTAGGGGATTGAACCACAGGTCAGCTAGCCACTGGAGCAAAGCGCCCTACCTTCTGGACTATAAACCGGCCCCCTCTATAAGCATAATTTAATATGGAATTTCTGATATTAGACTAAAGGAAGTGGGAAATATTTTTTTTTTTCTTTTTTGGATCATACTGACGTGCTCAGGGTTACTCCTGACTCTGCACCCCTAAGAGGTGACTCACAGCGGTGCTTTCGGGGAGACCATGCCCAGGATTCAGAGAGGGATCGAACCCAGGCGGGCACCGGCTGGCCATGTGCAAAGGCAAATGCCACTACCTTCTGGGCTATCGCTCGGCCCTTAAAATTAAATATGATAGCAAAATAGGTGAATACATTTGTGGGGAAATACTAAATAGCTTCCTTATATTGTATGAAGCAGATTCAGAAGAATTAAAAAATCTAGATGGAGCTAATGTCAAATAAAATATACACAGTATCACTTACCATCTCATTTACTAGAAACTACTTACAAATCTTTAAGCTAAAGATTTAAATGGATTAATAAAGAATCTTTCTCAGAAAAGAGAAAAAATTCCTCAAAAATATTTCTCTGTAAAATGTCAACTTTGTTTTCCAATGACTAGATCCAGGTACAAGTCAAAAAATAATAATTAAAACCATTCATTTTATAAAGGTTACAGTATTAGTTCAAAAGATTAATTTTTATTATTACGACCTTTATTATTATATTAAAGGTTATTATAATAACCTTTGATTATTAAGCATTGAATATGAGCGGGATATGGCGGACTCAACCTCTAAATGTATGTATTGCAGAAGCCACAATAAGTAAGAGAAGGGAACAAGAAAGAGGAAGAGGGAGGGGAGGAGAGAGAGAGAGAGAGAGAAGTAAAGTGCACTGCCATAGAAGCGAGGCTGGAAGAAAGGTAAGGGGAGGGAATTTGGGGATATTGGTGGTAGGAAATGGGCACTAGTGGAAGAATGGAGTGCTGGAACACTGTATGACTGAAGCAAACATGAACATATTAATGAATTGTATAGCTCATGGTGGTATAACGAGAAATAAAGTTATAATAATAATAATAGGAATTCAAAAACTATCCATTTGATAAAGAGGTTTTACAATATTAGGTCAAAAAGGTTAAAAGTGGTTTTTTTTTCATCTGAAAGATTTCTTTTGGTCCAATAAAATTTAACTCTGCGATTTTTTTCTGTCACAAAAAAAGGAAGAATATATTGAATTAATACTAGTCTACTGTTCTAATGGCAAAAATATTTCACATATTTCGCTATTGAAATAAAAATGGAAAAATTTTCAAATTTATTGAACTTTTGACTAAAGACTTGATCATTATCTCTTGAATAAAGAAAGTTTCTGCTAAATTTATTTGGAATTGAATTCCGGGGTAGCTTGGTCAAAGCAGGTAATGAGCTTCACTAGTAAGCCCAGGAGAGCCTAGTTCTCTTGTCTTGCCCCTTCCACACACACACACATATGAACACATGAATACACACACATTCTAGGTACCAGATGCAAAGTAGATTTAACTATGGTTTGAAAAAAAACACAGCAACTTGATTTTTTTTTTTTTTTTTTAGTTAAAGAAAATCTCAATCTCTTAGAGTTTCAGAGTTGGCCCCACTGTCTCTTTTATTACCAGTTTAAAGTATCATGAATATCATTAAAAGCCAAATAAAAATCTTAGAAATGGATAACAGAGGTTGTCCTGAATCACTTTATTTGGGCAAAAGTAGCTCTTTTGTGTTTTTTTTTTTTTTTTTACATAAAATTTAGGGGTATACAGTGATTGATATGTGACATAAATAAATCTTAAAGAACAATTTTTTTAGACTTAGTTATTCAAAAGCATAATTTCAAGCACTTGACCAGTTTGGTAATTAAGCAAATATAGCAATTTTCAGAATCTCAAACTAGGGGTCCGGAGGATTAGTCTAACGGAGGTAGGGCATTTTGCCTTGCATGCCAACCTACATTCAATCTTTGGCATCCACACATGAATTTTTTTAGCACTCCCAGGAATAATTCCTGAGTGCAGAGCCAGGAACAACCCCTGAGCATTGCTGGGTGTGACCCAAAAGAAAAAAATTGATAATATAAGGCCCCCTAGGATGAACCCAGAGCCACGGGAAACTGGCAAGCTACCCGTGGTATATTCAAAGAAAGCCATGCCAAAAACAATGACTATAATGAACCTCATTTACATTCTGTGAATGGAACGTTACTGGCACCGCTCGAAGAGGCAAATCAATAAACAATGGGAAGACAAGAGTATGTATTTGTCTATATATTCTCTCAGAAGCACAGGCTTTTCTTACTTTATTTCTAACTTGGTCAAGATTTGTGATATTAAAAATTTCCGAAGCCACTTTTCAGTGAATCCATGTATATCATCTTGATTAAAAGCATTAGCTAGCATAGTTTCCCTTACAGATCTCTCTATAAATATATATATATATATTCCTCGGAAAAGTATTTAGACTAGTGGGAAAGAGAGAGAGGGGGACACCCAAGTAGATTGAGAAGAAACTTGCTGAGATAAAGGAACTAGGCTGGGAAGGCCAGATGCTTGATTAGGCAGGAAAATCATTTATAAAGAGTGTGTGATGCTTGTATGCTTTTTGTGTTAAATATAAAAATTAAAGACTGACATAGTTACTGCATATGTTCTTATGGCTATGTAAGATTTATACGTTACCGAAGTGACCTTACTAGTGGTTTAGAGAGAGAGAAAAAGAAAGAAAAAGAAGGGGAAAAGGACTTTATACATTGAAGCATTTACTAGTGAAGTACTAAGGAAGAAATGGAGCCAGGAGGTGAAGTTTTAAAGGTCTTGTTTGCTTATAACCATAGGAAGGTGCAAAAAGCAGCTCATTAATAGGATGGGTATTTTTAAAGATGAGAGAGTGATATGACTGAAGTATATATGTGGAAAGTCAAGTAGATAATGTGGAAGAAGCGCTCCCAAGCTTTACATATACCTGTTTAGAGAATATAAAAGCAGCTGAAGGCTCCCTCAGCAGCAACTGGACAAAAATGATACAATGCTGTGACAAGGGTGTAACTTGATAAGAAAAAAAATTGTTCTGATAAGATCCACTTGATCCGCTGAATCCCTTGATCACT
>JAJIBD010021889.1:0-33236 GCA_021461705.1 Cryptotis parvus | reverse complement strand
TATTATTTTATTTTTTTTTTTAATTTTTTATTATACCACAGTGAAACATACAATTACAAAGGTGATCATAATTGGTTCTTGGTAATACAGTATACCAGCACCCATCCCTCCACCAGTGCCCCATTTCCACCACCAATGTACCCCACCCCCTCCTGCCCCACCCCATGCTGCCTTAATAGCAGGTACCCCAGTTTCCTCTCTCTCTTCTGTCTCTCTCTCTGTCTCTGCATCTCTCTAGCTCTTCTTTTTACACATTGTGGCTAGCCCTGCAGATATTTAGAGTTTATCACTTAAGTCTCTTTGTGTATATTCAATGGTGAGTCTTAATCTGCCATTACCATTTCCACACATTTAGTAAAACACTGGTATCTATTTATGTCGTATTAATGAATGCAGTCATTCTATATCTGTCCTTTTCCTTCTGACTAATTTCACTCAGCATGATAGTCTCCATGTCCCTCCATTTGCAGGTAAATTTCATAATGTCATCTTTTCTGACAGCCGCATAGTATTCCATAGTGTAGATGAACCACAGTTTCTTTAGCCAGTCCTCTGTTCTCGGGCATTTAGGTTGTTTCCAGATTCTAGCTATAGTGAATAGCGCAGAGATGAATAAAGAAGTACAGATAGTGTTTCTGCTATGTGTTTTTCGGTCTCTCGGGTATATTCCCAGGAGTGCTATTGCTGGATCAAATGGGAGCTCAATATCTAGTTTTTCGGAGGAATGCCCATATTGTTTTTCCAAAGGGGCTGGACCAGTCGGCACTCCCACCAACAGTGGATCAGAGTCCCTTTTCCCCCACATCCACGCCAGCACTGGTTGTTCTTGCTGTTTTGGATGTGTGCCAGTCTCTGTGGTGTGAGATGGTACCTCATTGTTGTTTTGATTTGCATCTCCCTGATGATTAAAGATGAAGAACACTTTTTCATATGCCTTTTGGCCATTCGAATTTCTTCTTTTTTGGAAGCTTCTGTTCATTTCTTCTCCCCATTTTTTGATGGGGTTGGCTGTTTTTTTTCTTGTGGAGTGCTACCAGTGCCTGATATATCCTGGATATTAACCCCTTGTCAGATGGGTATTGGGTGAATATCCTTTCCCACTCTGTGGATTGTCTTTGTATCTTGGTCACCGTTTCTTTTGAGGTGCAGAAGCTTTTTTAGTTTTATATAATCCCATTTGTTTATCTTTGCTTCCATTTGCTTGGTCAGTGGTGTGTCATCTTTAAAGATACTTTTCGTTTCGATGTCGTAGAGCGTTTCTCCTATGTTTTCTTCGATGTACCTTATAGATTCATGTCTGATGTTGAGATCTAGAATCCATTTTGATCTGACTTTTTGTGCATGGCGTTAGAAGGAGGTCTAAGTTCATTTTTTACATGTAGCTGCCCAGTTTTCCCAGCACCATTTGTTGAAGAGGCTTTCTTTGCTCCACGTAATATTTTTTGCTCCTTTATCGAAGATTAAGTGGTTGTATATTTGAGAATGTGTTTCAGGATACTCAGTTCTATTCCATAGGTCTACAGGTCTGTCTCTATACCAATACCACACTGTCTTAATTACAACTGCTCTGTAGTAGAGCTTGAGGTTGGGGAAAGTGATACCTCCCATCTTCTTTTTCCCAAGGATTGCTTTAGCTATTCGTGGGTTTTTATTATTCCATACAAATTTCAGGAGTGTTTGTTCAATTTCTTTGAAGGACATCATGGGTATCTTTATAGGGACCGCATTGAATCTGTATAAAGCTCTAGGGAGTATTACCATTTTGATAATGTTGATCCTTCCGATCCATGAGCAGGGAATATGTCTCCATTTCCTCAGGTCTTCTTTTATTTCCTGAAGTAACGTTTTGTAGTTTTCTTTGTAGAGATCCTTTACATTCTTTGTCAAACTGATTCCTAGGTATTTGATTTTCTGCGGCGCAATTGTGAGATGGGATAGTTTCTTTAATGTCCCTTTCTTCTCTTTCGCTGTTTGCATATAGGAAGGCCATTGACTTTTGGGTATTGATTTTGTACCCTGCTACTCTGCTATAGGAATGTATTATTTCTAGGAGCCTCTTGGTAGAGAGTTTCGGGTTTTCCAGGTATAATATCATGTCATCTGCAAATAGTGATAACTTGGCTTCTTCCCTTCCTATCTGGATGCCCTTAATGTCTTTTTCTTCCCTGATTGCTATAGCAAGTACTTCCAGTACTATATTGAATAGAAGTGGTGAGAGTGGGCAGCCTTGTCTTGTCCCTGATCTTAAGGGAAGGCTTTCAGTTTTCCCCCATTGAGAATGATGCTCGCTGTGGGCTTGTAGTAGATGGCCTGGATTATCTTGAGGAAGGTTCCTTCAATCCCCATTTTACGGAGAGCTTTCATCATGAACGGGTGTTGGATCTTGTCAAATGCCTTCTCTGCATCTATTGATATGATCATATGGTTTTTTTTTTTCTTTTTGTTGATATGATGTATTATGTTGATTGACTTGCGAATGTTGAACCATCCTTGCATTCCCGGGATGAATCCCACTTGGTCATGGTGTATAATCTTTTTTGATGACTCTTTGGATTCTATTTGCTAGTATTTTGTTGAAGATCTTAGCATCTGTATTCATCAGGAGATTGGTCTGTAGTTTTCCTTTTTGGTGGCATCTTTGTCTGCTTTGGGTATCAGGGTGATATGTGCCTCGTAAAAAGCTATTTGGGAGTGTTTTTTGTTTCTTCAATTTGTTGGAAGAGCTTAAAAAGAATTGGGAGTAGGTCCTCTTTAAAGGTTTTGTAGAATTCACTGGTGAATCCATCTGGACCTGGGCTTTTGTGTTTGGGGAGACTTTTGATTACTGATTCTATTTCCTCGATGGAGATAGGTTTGTTGAGGTATTCCAAATCTTCTTGTTGCAGACTTGGGAAGCTATAGGAATTCAGGAATTTGTCCATTTCTTCTAGGTTTTTCTTGTTTTGTGGCGTACAGGCTCTCATAGTAATCTCTGATGATCTTTTGAATTTCTGTGGTTTCTGTTGTGATGTCCCTGTTTTCATTTCTGATTCTATTTATTTGGGTTCTCTCTTTTCCTTTTCTTACAAGTCTTGCAAGTGGTTTGTCAATCTTGTTTATTTTTTCAAAGAACCAGCTTTTGGTTTCGTTGATCTTCTGGATTGTTTTTTGACATTCCATCTCATTGATTTCTGCTCTAAGTTTTATTATTTCTTTCTTTCTGCTTGGGTTTGGGTTCCTTTTGTTGATCACTCTCTCTAAGATCTTAAGTTGTGAAGTCAGACTGTTTATGATGGCCTTTTCTTCTTTTCTGATAAATGCTTGAAGAGCTATGAACTTGCCTCTTAACACTGCTTTTGCTGTATCCCACAAGTTCTGGTAATTCGTGTCTTCAGTCTCATTTGTTTCCAGGAATCTTTGGATTTCCTCTTTGATTTCTTTTATGACTTTCTGGTTGTTCAGCAGTGAGCTGTTTAGTTTCCAGGTACTTGGTATTGGTCTCCGTTTTTGTGTACAATTAACTTCTATTTTCAGTGCCTCATGGTCTGAAAAAGTAGTTGGCACAATTTCTATCTTCTTGATTTTATGGGAGGTATGATTTATGGCTCAGCATGTAGATCTTAAATTTAAATTAAAAAAAATCAGTTACCCTCTGCCTAACCAAATTGCCCCCTGCAGCATGCTACTCAGGATTTTCAGCGTGTTTCTAAAACCTCATTTACCCCTAAACCAGTGGTCTCTGACCACTGGTCCCTCGAACCAGTGCTGATCTGCAAGTGGAGAAAGGTTGAAAGCCGCTGGTTCATTGGTTGTTAATGGAGAGCTGCAGTATGCAGTGCAATACAGGAGCTGGTATAAAGAGGCTGAAGAGTGTTGTCCTAAACCAGTAGGGGGAAAAATAATCAAGCGTGAATCCTGCATAGCTCTCCTTAGATATATACTCTGATTTTTTCAATTTTCAAAGAGCAACAGTACAATGAGATACCCAGAAACAAAATTATGTGGAGCAAAACTGACCTTTACTTGTCTTTTAGTTTGTTTATTGAAATGTAATTCAGAGAAACCATATGTGTCAGGCAAACTTTTGAGGGCTTTGAGTAGATTATTGTATTGAATTCTCATTTGTCGGTATTTTTGTTGGTTTGCTTAGTTTGGAGCCACACCTGGTGGGCTCAGGGCTTACTCCCCACATTGTACCCAGGGACTGAACCTAGGACAGCCGACTGCAAGGCAAGTACCCTACCCCTGTATTTTCATGCTGTCCCATCATTCACGGCTATTATTTCAAGTCCCAGGATTAAGGGAATATTTCTGTAAAAGTTTTCACAAGCCCCATGATAATTAAGTATAGAGTTGGAATTTAATTCCACTTTGGTTTAGTGCCTAGTTCTTTGTTTATTCCACTCCTCCTCATCCCCTACATGACCCGATGACCTCTAAGCCACCAGTGAAAACACCATTTTCTTGGATTGTTAGGTCCATGAAATGTATTTCCTAAACTATTAAATACCATGCTAGGAGTTTGTCCCTAGAAAATCCCCAACAGAGTCTTTGTGATTTAAACTTTTTACCAAATTGAAAAGTACACAATGGTTCATGGTGTGTAGGAGGGTGCTGATGTGGAAGAACTAAATTTACTTAGTCACTTCTACTCCACACATTCTATCTAAACAGGTTCATATCTTTGACTGGTTAAAAAAAGAAAAATAAATATTCTCCAAATGCGTGTACATCTGAAGATGACTGAAATTGTTTTTGTATTGGCTGATTTTTTTCTTTTTTTAAAACAAAGGTGTTTCCACATTTGTTGGGACTTTCCATTTCATGCTTGTCATCACTTGTTACTGGATGCTTGTCATATTTTTTGAGAAAACTGGAAAAGCTACCTTTTGTTTGTCTTGTTTTGGGGCCACATCCAGTAATGCTCAGAGATTACTCCTGGCTCTGCACTCAGGAATCACCGTAGAGGGCCCTAGAGCACTCTATGGGATGCCAGAGATCAACATGGGTTGACCTCATGCAAGGCAAGCACCTTCCCAATGTATTATCACTTCAGCACCTGGAAAAGTTATTTTATATAGTTTACCCCAGCCTCAAAGTAGACTACTTTTTGTAGTTCAGATTACATTTGTAGAATGACAAGATATTAGCACCGACATCAATAAAAGATACTTCATGTTAGTCTCTAGAGGAAGATTTGAATTGAGCCTCCATATGCTGTGTTCTTTTTTAAAATATTTTATTATACCACCGTGAGTTATACAGTTACAAAGATGTTCATAGGATGTTCATATTTGGGGTTTCGGTCATTCAATGTTCCAGCACCCATCCCTCCACCAGTGCCCATTTCCCATCACCAATGTCCCTGATTCCCTCCCTCCTCCTCCAGCCTGCCTCTGTGGCAGGTTCTTAAATTCTTTCTCTTTCTCTCTCTCTTTCTCTTTCTCTTTTCCTTCCCTTCCACATTTTGGATTACAATACATACATTAAGAGGTTGTCATGTGTATATTTTTGCCTGTATGTAATGCTCAGTTCTAGGTTGGTATCAGCACTTTCAATGATTATTAACACTGTTCCATTCTCTGTCTTACCTAGCCTCTGACTCCCACATATTTGTGATAATTTCCACCTGTGTGTCATATTCTTTTGTTATCAGGAAATAGAAGACTCTTGGAAAGTGATACTCTTATCCTCACCCCCTTGAAAATAATAATGCATAAAATATTTAATTAAGAGGAGTTGGCAAAAAATTGAATCCTTCAAATAATAAGAGTTGTTGTGCAAAAGCTTTGCTAGCAAGTTGACTTGAATCAATAAGAAATCTGTTAGCAAGTTAGACTCCATTTACTGTAAAATAGTTGGTAGGTGCCAAAGCTGTTATTTCACCTAATAGCTGAATGAACTGTCTGTATCAGGTGGCTTTCTTTCCTTTTTGGCTGATGAAGATACTGAAGTTTAGCAGTTGAATGTATCAGTAACAGTAAAAGGAAAAAGAAGTAGACACAGCATTTTATTTTTTTATTTTTTAATTAATTTATTTTAATATATTTTATTATACCACAATGAGATAAACATTTACAAAAAAAATGTTCATGTTTGTGTTTCGGTCATACAGTGTTCCAGCACCCATCCCTCCACCAGTGCCCATTTCCACCACCAATGTCCCCGATTCTCTCCCCCCTCCCTAGCCTGCCTTTATGGCGGGTTCTTTATCTCTTTTCTCTTACTCTTTCTCTTTCTCTCTTTCTCTCTTCCTTCTCTTACATATTGTGGATTATAATATATATACTTAGAGGTTATCATGTGTATCTTTTTGCCTGTATTTAATGCTAAGTTCTATGTGGTAATAGTACTTTTGACAATTATTGGCACACTGTTCCCTTCTCTGTCTTACCTAACCTCGATGCAGCTTTTTTAAACCATAGCTCTCAGGCATGTGCTCCATCTCCCTATTCTTACAGCTTACTCACCAGTAATAAACTTGTACTTGGCTGTTTTCAACGTATTTCTTTTTAAAACTGTATTATCCCTCTTTTCATCAGCAATGGGAGGATTTATTTGTTGTCTGATAAACAATATATGACTTAGGATAATGATACAGGGAGATAGTACAGCAGATAGGATGCTTTTCTTGCATGTAGTTGACCCTGGTTTGATCTTCAGCACCATAAATGGTGTTCCAAGCCCTGCCAGGAGTGAGCCCTGGACACAGCTGAGTGTGGCCCCCAAAGCTAAAGAATTGAGTAAAATAATGGCCCATGATTTAATATGTTGCTTATTGAGGGTTTGCAACTATGGGATCTTATTCCCTTTGTGCTGTGCCATCTTTTATCTTATAGGTAGATAGAGATAGATAGATAGATAGATAGATAGATAGATAGATAGATAGATAATAGATAGATAGATAATAGATAGATAGATAGATAGATAGATAGATAGATAGATAGATAGATAGATAGATAGATAGAAGATAGAAGAAGAAGAAGAATGGGGGGGGTGGTGGGTGGGTGGATGGATGGATGGATGGATGGATGGATGGATGGATGGATGGATGGATGGATGGATGGATGGATGGATGGATGGATGGATGG
The DNA here is from genome assembly GCA_021461705.1 of Cryptotis parvus. Classification (NCBI taxonomy): domain Eukaryota; kingdom Metazoa; phylum Chordata; class Mammalia; order Eulipotyphla; family Soricidae; genus Cryptotis; species Cryptotis parvus. The sequence continues at coordinate 26,166 of JAJIBD010021889.1, read as the reverse complement.
ATGGATGGATGGATGGATGGACGGATGGACGGACAGGTAGAAAAAAGAGATTATTTCAGACTTGGTTGCTTTTTTTGCTCTTTTGCTTTTTGGGTAACACCCAGCAATACTTAAGAGTTACTCCTGGCTCTACCCTCAGGAATCACTCATGATAGTGCTTGGGGGACCATATGGGATGCCGGGAATTGAAACTGAGTTGGCTAAATGCAAGGCAAACACCTTCCCTGCTGTGCCATCTTACCAGCACTTAGCCCCGTTCCCACATTTTCTATGCTAAGTCTTTGTAGTGACTTTGATTTGAGGTTAGAATTTAGTGACATACCTTTACAGGAGTAATTTGTATGTGTGATAGGATGGTGTTTTAAAGGTATATTACAATCTTATTTAAACCATTGAACTGTAATCCAAAGTGATTTATCTAATGTTGGTGGTACAGAAAATTATGATTAGTTTTGATTTGGTGGGTGCGAGGGTTGGAGCGACATCCATAGCTCTCTGGGACTGCCCCTGGATCTGTGACCAGGGGAGCATATGCAGTACTTGGGATCAAACCAGGGCCAGTAGTTTGCAAGACCACTGCATTACCCTTCTGTACCATCTCTTTGGCCCCTGATGAGGTAGCTTTCATTGTATGTTTAAGTCATGCTCACAATCTTAAATCTGCATATCAGAATTTAAGCAATTCTTAAATTTATCTCCTTAATATGCTGATTTCAAAATTTTAAAAAATTCTACAATTTTAAATCTCTTTTATCTTCAAATATACCTTAATATAGCCTGGCAAGCTACTCGTGTCGTATTTGATATGCCAAATACCAGTAACAATTATAGACCTCATTCCCATGACCTGATGGAATGGTTTGAGGCTCTTTATGTTCCTGGAGCAAGCAGGTGCCCTTGGGCTCTACTTGCATGAGACAGGACATATGGAGATGTTACTGGTGCCCGCTCGAGCAAATCGATGATGAACAGGAAGACAGTGATACAGTGATTGTCATTTTAAGTATCGAAAAGCAAGGAGCAATTTTGAATCAGGTACAACAATATCAGGAGCCCAAAGAGAGAATACTACATATAAGGGTTTTGCCTTGCACATGATTGACTCACTTTCCATCCCTATCACCCTTATGGTGCTCTGAGCACCACTAGGTAAGTCCTGAGTACAGATGGATAAGCCTCAAAAATAACAACAAAAAAAAAAGTAGATAACAAATTTTAAAGATGTAATCTGTATATAACACATTTGGATTTCTGTTAGTAAGTCCTTCAAATGACCCAGTCTCATAACCCCCCTGATCATACTGTGTCTTGCTCATTTGGAATGAAGAAGACAGGGGGTTGCCGGAAGTCTGTGTGGTCCCTGAGTCCCCACGCTAACTGCTATTCCCTCCCTACTGTTTCTCTGTGAGGTGTCTTGGCTGCCACAACCTGCTTCTACAACTTTAACTCTGACAACACTCAAAATGGATTTGCCAGCCCTGAAGTAACAGTAGAATAACAATATTAGTGTCTGCAAATGTTGAACACAATTAAATTATTTTCTTTGAAGAATGCCCGTTATTAATGAGCCATGCTTTACTATGCCTCTTAAACTGGAGTCTTTTGCTGCCTGAAAATAAATGGCTTTGTTATGCTTTTTTATTCCAGCCACGTTTGTTCCAAATAGAGTTAGTATGTTAATACCCGTAATTCGGCATATGAAATTCACACATTCCCTTGTCTTCATTAGTGTAGAATTAGCGATCCTGTGATCCTGGTCGTCATCCCCACTTCCAGTCTGTGACTTGTTTCATAAGATTTGGGTTGTGCTTCTTCTTAGCAGAAATGGGGACTTGGAGGGTGAACATGAACATGTTCAGAAAATGTGTTTTCCTGTTTGACGGTTGGGATCTGCCTGAGCAGTGGGAGTCCTTGTCCTGATCTCCCAGTCTGGCTTTCTTGCCCGACTGTGGGTGGGCCCACAGCCTTCTATTTCTATGGGCTTTGCTGAAAGAGACTCAATTTCATTAGCCAGTTGTAGTTTGATTGTACATAATATGTTTCAGGACTTTTTCTCTCCCATGGGAGAAGATTATATAGCCATCCATCTGGCACCTGATCAGGCTTATCTTTTTTATTTGTTTCTTTGCTGGATTTGTTAGGATTGTGTTTGCACATTAGGAAGGGAGAGTGTTCTTAGGTACATTTGGCGCATTAAGCTTTGACCTGCTTTCCTAGAGCTTTATTTCAGCTATACTGGAACCTAAATTATTCATATGATCTGTGCTGTTGCCCACACGTAGAGCTTAGGCAACCTTTCCTTTTCCTCCCTATTTTAAAAGTGCTGCTTGGATCTTTGAAATAATGGGAAATTGATTTTTGGAGTCTATGTGAATGGACTTGTGTTGAGGCTATGTAGACACCCAGGCTTGGGGTTGTCTCCTCACTCTTACATTTATTCCTATGTGTTCTCTAGTGGTTTCCTTAACCTCTCCGCACCTCTGCCCTCACATATAATGATGCCCGTTGTAGAGACATTAGGATGAAAAAATTTAATGGTGCAAGACAGCATTCAATAAATTTGATAAATGTCAGTTCCCTGAGTTTCACCACTCCTTTCTTCTTTGTTTCATCCATTTGGAAGAAATGAGCTTGTACATGGGAACTTGTTAGTGAGAAAGAAAAAGCAGGGGGAAAGAAATGTGCTGAATTACAAGAAGATGAAAAGAAACTTAAAGTTTGGGACCAGAGAGACAGTACAGAAGGTAATGCATTTGCCTTGCACACTACAGACCCAAATTCAATGCCCGGAACCTATATGGTCCCCTGAGCCTGCCAGAAGTTGATCCCTGACCACAGAACCAGCAGAACCTCTGAGCATCTCTGTGTGACCCCACCCAAAAATATAAAGATACATGGAGTGTGTATGTATGGAGATAAAATATGAAATAGGTAATGATTACAGACCTGTGTGAATATAGTCACATAATCATTCAAGTATTATTACTGTCATTCCACATAGGCCAGTTAAAACTGGAACCAATTTTTATTCATTTCTAGTAGCAAGAATATGGTTTATGGGAGTAACATTGTGTGAAGAATAAGAAATCTTGAATCATCTAGAGGCACTGTGGTGTGGCTCTCTGAGTTAACTCAGCAAGTTTTTTCACAGTGACATGAACCATCAGTGTTCCAGCAGCTTGGTATGGAGTTAGGGGTATGTGTTTTGTATGTGTATGTATCTATGTATAGGTGTGTGTGCTTTGGGTTCTGGATTTTTTTAGGCCACGCCCTACTGTGTTCAGGACTTACTTCTGACCCCACACTAAAAGATCACTTCTGGCAGAGTGTTATCATGTGAGCTGTGTGTTCCATGTGAGCTGTGTGTTCCATGTGTTATCATGTGAGCTGCTGGGAAGAGAACCTGGGTTGCTGGCTGCATGTCAGACAATAACCTCAACCTCTCAAGCCTAGACTTTTCACTTTTTAAAAATTGAAAATTCTTTTTATACTGAGGATCAAATCCAGGGTCTCACACATGCAAAACCAGTGCTTTAAATACTTAGCCACATCCTCAGCCCTTTGGTGGATTTTCTGGACTGTGTGACGAGCTGCTCTTTTTTTTTCCCTGGGTAGACTGTGATGGATCTACTTTACATTGCACTTGAAGCTTTCCCTGTGTCTTTTTTTTTCTTTCCAGTCAAAGAGGACATCTTTCAGAAATCAACTTTCTATTAAGAACATTTGACAGTATTTCATATCTGTTGAGCCAATTTTAATATTTGACCTTTTTTGTTTTTTAACTTGCAATGCACTAAAGCAGTGTTTCTCCACCAGAGATTGTAAGAGCCACACCACAACACACCCCCTCTAGGTCCCCAGATTATTCCAGGGAGTTGCAGGTAAGAATCATATAAATGGGAAGCTATAGTATGAAATGAGGGAATCAATTATTAGGACAGGGTAACCACAGGAAGAAAACAAGTCAGAAGGGAGACTGGTTGGGAAAAGTTTGAGAAACACTTCGCTGGATTATTTTGTGAGTTCTTTAAGCCTTTTATCCTCCCCCATATAAATAATGGATGTTCAGCAAATGAAACCTAGGTCTCCTGGAGGAAGCATTAATGTCTTTTTTTTGGGGGCGTCACGTGCTCAGGTGTTACTCCTGGCTCTGCACTCAGGAATTACTCTTGGCGGTGCTTTGGGGACTACACGGGATGCCAGGATCGAACCCGGTTGGTTACATGCAAGGCAAACATCCTACCTGCTGTACTATCACTCTGATCCTAAAGTATATTTTTTCAATATGTTTTCTGTGTGAACATACTTAGGTTTTTTTTTCTCAACTTTTTGTCTTCTCTTATTTTTTTTCCATTTCTCCAATATAAAGAGACCATAGTGGTACCTTTTCTTAAGTAACCTCATTTCCCCAGTGAATATGTACTACTCACATAAGTGCCATGGATGTAATAAATACAGTGCCTAGGAGCCACGCCTAATGAGCCATTCAGAGGCTTGTGGGGCTCAACGTGCTACACAGAGCCAAGGACTGAACTCCATCCACCCCATCCCCATCCCCTTGCCTGCTCCCTTAGCCGGCATCAATTATGTTGATCATTACTGCCCATATAAGGGAATGATATTGACAAAGTCGTGGTTTTTTTTTCTGGGTTGTTGTGTGGGAGTCTGGCCGGTTCTGTTCTTGAATTCATTTTCTGGGTTTCCAGAACACAGTGGTTTTCTACTGTCAACCCCAGACTCACCACCACTGCACCTACGAACACCTGTTTCACATTTATCTCAATCTCTATTTGAGCTTGTCCTATGCTTACACTGAATGATCTATTCTTTATTGATCATTGGGACCACTTCTCTAAACACAGTTGATGAATATGTTCTTAGAAGTTATTGGAGATTCTAAAATCTCCATTGTGCCATCTGAGCCCACTGTATAGGGAAATTTCGATATGTTACACAGACCACATATCGTGTCCACACACTTGTGTTTCTATGAAATATGATGGGATACCTGTTAGATGAGTATACCCGGTTTTGAAATATCACATGGCCACTTTGTGGCTGTGTGCCATGGGGGTGGGGCTCTGTTGAGCTGGGGAGTTTGGACCTTGAGAATAGCTATGGTTGTGGTGTGCAAGGTTTTCCAACTGTGAGAGTCTGTTGGGGGCAGCAGGCAGGGGCCAGAACCTGACGCCCCTCCAGGACTCCCCATCAGTCTGCACAGGGCAGGCAGACAGAAGCTCTACCTTTCACCTGTGTACCTAGGTTCTGGCTAACAGCATCAGCAGCAGTCCTGGGTGAGCCTAACAGGCCTTTGTGGAGAGGACCGAGGTGGAGGAAGGGACCCTAGCTTTAGCTCCCTGGGAAACCTGGTGAACTGCCGAATCCCACATACCTGGATTTGAATTAAGCTTCTCTTTTGGTAGGGGCTCTGTCAAGCTGTGGAGTACACACCTTGAGAATGGCTTTGGTTGCATTGTGCAAGGTTTTCTGGCCTCTGAGAATCTGTGTGGAGGGAGGGGGAAGCAAGGGCCAGAACCTGCCCCCCCTTCCTTCCAGGACACCCCATCAGCCTAGCACAGGGTGGGCAGGCACAAGCCAAGTGGAAAAATCTTAAGCAACCCAGCTGCATACCACCTGTTTCTAAAATTCTCAGCTCTGCTTCTCTTGAGGCTCTAGTCTTCTGTCTGATTATGGTGTCACTCCTTCTAGGAAGCTGTTTCCCATTTTACGTTTCTAGGTTCATCAATGGGTGCTATTTCTTTTGACATTTTCTTTCATCTCAACATCATCCAAGCACGGTGAACCCTTTTAATGATTCAACCATCCAGATACGGACTAGAATGGAAAATGGCCCCCTTTCTGATTGTATTAGTTCTTGCTTATAAACTATTTGTTTTTTGTCTTTTTCTCTCAAGCTTTTTAACTCCCCTGGATCTTGTGTCTTACACATCTTCTTGTTTCGAATGTTCCCAATTTTGACTTGTCAAGGCTATTGCCTTCTCCCTTCCCCTTCTCATACATTGATCAACCAATGCATAATTCTAGGGCTCCTTGCCTTGGTTGCCAACGTCTGTGCACTGAGAAATCAGACGCAAATAGGCATAAAGAACTTTACTACTTTCTAATTTAATTCTCATTTGTTCTCTCATATCCTAATCATAGGGAATCTGCTGCCATTCTATTAGGGGAAAGTTTTGAAAGTGGTCCCTCTAAAGCTGCATAACTAAAATGTCACATGTGCCAGAGAACTGCATATTATTTAGAATCACATGAAACATGAATTCAAGTTAAATACTGATTGTGAAAAAGTATTTATACTGCATCCATTTTTATACTAGTCACCAAAGTCTCATTTATGTTTTAGTAATAATTTTTATGGACTGAATAGTAAATATATAGGATTCAATAAATTTCACTCTTTAAGTGAAAAGAGCTGCTGTATAATTCTGAATTCAAACGTGCAAGATTTTCATCAAGGACATTACAAGGTATTGAAGGACAGAGTTGTGGAAAATTCCCACAGACTATCTAGAGTCCAGAACTCTTGGAAGGGAAAGAGATCTTTGAGGTCACTGAACTGGGGCCTCTGCAGAAACAGCCTCTATTAGGTCATTGCTGAGTTAATTGCTTACCATTCACTGCTTATGCATTACCTGTATGGAAATGTCCTACCTTGAAAACAGGTGTTCTACCATTGCAGGGGTTGTGGTTTGAGCCCAGGGGCAGTGCTGGAAATCAGATCAGGGTGGGACACATCAGGGCAAGCACTTCAACCTCAGTCTTATCTCTTCAGACCAGAAATCTACCTCTAAGTGGACAAATGGCAATTCCCAACTGTGCCTGAGTCTAGTACTAATCTGGAGAGCAGCCTCACCCACCTTGGGAAGTAGTCCTACACCATCTCTACAGAGTTATAATTCATGCACTCTCATTTTGGGACTAGTATAGCACCCTGTTATGTTTACACATATGGTAGCTATTTTTATAAAGTCAGTGATGTACAGATGTTATATTTTCTTTCCAGATGAAATGTTCCTATTTTTTAGTAAGACATCTAAATAAATAGTTGAAAGATTCTCCGATTTCCACTAAGCTCTCATATGAATCTTGAATTGATAAAACATTCTGTGTAAATTGTCCAGCTCCTAATATATGGTATATCTTAGCCTTAGCTATTTTCATTATTGGTAAAATGGGCCAAGGTTACAATTGTTCTATGGCAAAAACGTAAAAATCTGTGTATTTTTCAGGGGAACCTTGATTTGCTCATGGATTTTATACTTCTTTAACTTTGTTGTCTCCTAACTATTAATGGAATCTGTATATTTTGATGCTTCTTGAATATCCTGGTACATCAAACATAAGCAAATACAGATTTATGTATCACTTGTCTTTCTGTTGTTCATCGATTTGCTTGAGCAGGCACCAGTAACATCCCCATACGTCCTTGGCTAGTGTAGCCCAAAGGCATCTGCTTGCTCCAGGAACACAAAGAGCCTCAAACCATTCCTTCATGTCATGGGAATGAGGTCTATAATTGTTACTGGTTTTTGGTATATCAAATATGATACAAGAACTTGCCAGGCTCTGCTATGCAGGTGGAATACTCTCAGTAGTAGGCACTCGTCTCATGCATTTACTGATGAACCGCAACAGGGAGAGATTGGCTTTTCTCTCGGTGGAACTCTGATGAGCTATGGAGTTGGGATGTTGAAAATGATGAGTGGGTTCCTCTGGCTTCTCGTGAAGCTCTGTTGGGATGGCGGACCAGGGCTAGAACCCACCTTCCCTCACTGGTGCCTCATGATCAGCTGGGCACAGGGAGAGCCAGTAGCAGCTCTGCCCTGTGTCTGTAAGTCTCTGGAGCAGGTATACCTGGACTTGAAATAAGTTTTGCTGTAGGGTGGGACTCTGATGAGCAGGGCTTGAGATCGACTTTTCTCTTGGGTGGAGCTCTGACAAGCTGTGGAGTCCAGATGTTGAAAATGACTGCCCTCCTGGTGTGGGGGTTCCTCTGGTTTCTTGTTAGGCTCTATTGGGATGGCAGGTAGGGCTAGAACCCTCCTTCCCTCCCGTGCACCACATGATCAGCTGAGCACAGGGGGAGCTGGTAGCAGCTCTTCTCCATGTATAGATTTACAAAGATGTAAAATCTTTGTCCCTTTTACTCCTTCTGTATATTCTTTCATAGTTACTTTCATTACTTTTCCTGCATACTTATATATTGCTAAGTTATCAGCCATATAGCTTGCTTTTTCATAATTTGATTTGCTTTCAACACCATCACCCCTTCATGTTTTTTGTTTGTTCACCACTTCCTGTTTTTGTTTGTTTCTGCTGTCTTCAATGACATGAAGTACTCAGTGTAATTCATTAGGACAACTAGAAATACTTTCGTATTGGTTAAGTATAATCACTTGTATCACTTGTCTTCCCGATGTTCATCGATTTGCTCAAGTGGGCGCCTGTAACGTCTCCATTCGTTGGGAATGAGGTCCATTATTGTTACCATTTTTAGCATATCAAATACATCACCGGTATCTTGCCAGGCTCTGCCATGGCTCAGGGTTCAATATGATCTAAGAAATGACACTATCATTGACCCAGAAGCAGGAAGGACCAAATTTGCATAATGTATAAAACTACTTCAGAGAGTGTTTTTCATTTATTTCAGATTATCCATATCATAGATAAATTGCTAGCTTCTAAAGGCTGTTATAGATTGAGTCTTTGGAAATGAAAGAACATGAAACTATTTTGACAGTAAAATTAGCCAATAATCGGGACATAAAGAGAAAAAAATTAAGAAATGCTCATTATACAGTGAACATGAAATAAACATTACGTTTTGATCCAACAACATTTCATTTCAGCAAATATTTATGCATGTTAGGGAGAAAAGAAATAAGACATGCTTCCAATCTTTAGGGAATATTAGGTTAGTAAGGAAGACAAGCATGTATAAAAGAATTAAAATAATAGTAGAGTTGATACGGGAAAATAAAAAATAGACCATATAAAGGGATACATCAAGGAGGGTAGAGAGATAATGGACATTTGAGTTGGTTCTGAAGATCAAAGTTGGGTAGACGGTGTAGAGAGTACAGTTAGAACATCTTTTAGAAGTAGCATTGATCAGACTCCAAGAATTACTATGAAGGGGAAGGAAAGGGGACCTGAAGGAGTTGTCAGACAAATCAAATGTGAATATAGAAGAGGCTAGATATTACCTTGTATTAAAAAGAAATACAATAATTTTGGAGATAGCTCAAAGTTATAGACATGCCCAAGCATCCCAGGAGCAACCCCTGTACACTGAACCAGGAATAGCCCCCAACCTTTATGAGTGCTAGGGAAGAGAAGGAAGAATGCAAACATAACTTACATTGAGTTAAGTCATGCCCTCTTTCTTCCTCCGGTTTTTTCTTATTCTTGACAACTTTCAACAAATTTATTCCAAAGTAAAAAATATAATAGTTGTTCATTTTAACCTGGGTTTCCAGTATTAGCTAAGAAATACCCTTCTGTCCTAAGTTCTATACTTGAAATACCCAGAATGCATAATTCCACTGCACTGATAAAATGAGAAGCCGGGAGAATAATTTTTGAATTATTTTGAGAAGTCAAGACATTTGTCTAACCTGCAACTCATTGGAAATGATGACTTTAGAAACAATGCTAGTAAATTTGGATTGTAACAATATTTGCTGTCAGAAGTGGGTTACAAGATAAATGCTTTCTGATATACTGTATTTGTTATACTACTTGAAAACAATGAAATATATTAAATACATGCTTTTGTGTTGAGAGAAATCTTTAGTGTTTAAGAGATCTGGAATCCATAGTAAACTGCTTAATTTAAGACAATTCATTTCTTCTCATAGCATCTTTAAAAGTTAAGACTACAGATATTTAGAAAAATTTAAAATTATCTAGAAGATAGGTTTTTCTTCCTGCAAACATACTCATCAGCAAAAATGGGTATGATAGCACTTAGAATAAATTAATTCTCAGTAAACTTGACAAACTTTCTAATAACATATACTGGGTTGAATCTTCATTATGCTGCTTTTGTGGAAGGAATGTTTCAAGTTTGAAGCTACAATTTATTTATTGGTGGGTAGGGAGTGTTTGGACCATACCCTGTTGGTGCTAAGGAGCTATTCTTTTTTTTCCCTTTTTAAAAATACATTTATTATACTACCGTGAGATAAGCAATTACACAGATGTTCATGCTTGGGTTTCGGCCATACAGTGTTCCAGCACCCATCCCTCCATCAGTGCCCATTTCCCACCACCAATGTCCCCGATTCCCTTCCCCTCCCTAGCCTGCCTCTATGGCAGGTTCTTTATCTCTTTTCTCTTTCTCTCTCTCTTTCTCTCTTCCTTCTCCTTACATATTGTGGATTGTAATATACTTAGAGGTTATCATGTGTATCTTTTGCCTGTATTTAATGCTAAGTTTTATGTGGTGATAGCTCTTTCAACAATTATTGGCACACTGTTCCCTTATCTGTCTTACCTAACCTCTGTAAGGAGTTATTCTTGACTCTGTATTCAGACCCTTGGCAATTTTGGGAAGCCATTTGTAGTGCTAGGATCAAACCGCAGTCAGCAGTGAGCAAGGCAGGCACCTTAAGCTCTGTACTATCTCTCCAGTCCCTTAAACTATATTTTAAAGATTTCTGCAAAAAAATATTAAAAAGTACTCTGACAGTTTGTAAAATGTATAGTACATTAGTAAAAATATATTACTTCAGTATTAACACACAAATTATCAGTAAAGGATTTTATTAACCACAATATCCTAGAGTTTTTTTCTTTGCATGTTTGTGCCTATGTGTATTTGTAGATCTAGCTGTATTTTTAATCTAATTAGTAGCCTGACAACTGTACATACTATTTGCAATTATTAGTTCTATTAGAAACAAACAACTAATCTAAAAGCGAGTTCAGTTTAGTTAAGAGACAGGAAATAAAAAAGAAAAAGGTCCACATTTTGTTGACTTTTTTTAAAGATCAAAACTAATTATCTACTGCTTGATGCAAAAATTTAGCTAAACAGTGGATGCCCAGAACAGACTCACGTCAAACACTTGATTATGCATTTTAAATTATTTTATTGCAGTTTATTTTAAAATTGTTTTGTTACAGTTTAGAAGGTATTACATTACCTTCCAATAACATATATGGTTTTGATGTATGAAGTTACTGCATGCCTACCCAATAATTTGGAATCTTTATATAGTAGAATAATTGTTTCTTGATTTATCTCTTTGTGATGGATATCCACTTATCACAAGATGAAATACAGACTTAGTCACTAAAGTCACTAAGGAGAGATCTTCCTAGCTACAACTTAGTACCCTCCTACCCACAGATAGCTCCTTTGCTTCAAATATGGCCAATAATTCCAAGGTCCTTTGTATCATCATGAAAAATGTAGCAAGAATACAGGAATGCCAGAGCCAGACATTTAATGAATGCACTTGACCATTTAATATAGAATTCTTGCCTTGTTATTGACTTTCATCTCATAATAATACACTGGCGATGGTAATGTTTAGAAAAATGTGGCATTGAAATAGAGATGTGGCAGTAGGAATCCCTTGGCTATCATGAAAACATTCACAGAAGTTTCCTGGTTTGGAAATATCATTGAAAAGCAGTAACGTCAAAAGTACTGAAAGGAGTTCTGTACTTGGAATAGGATCATTCTTTAATGTTTCCAGGGAGGTATTTTCAATTGAGGTATAATTTACATGACTAAAATGAAATAATCCAGATGAAATGGACAAAGGACAGACCAGATACACAGCTGTGCCGGTCCATGTGGAGCGACTCATGGAGTCTCTGAGGAATCGGCTCATCCCCGGCCAGACCCAAAGTAGCTCCTAGGGTAAAGCAGACACATGGGAGGGAGCCAGCTGGCCACAACTGGGGCGGGATTTGGGCCCTCCCTGCCCCATCCCGGTGTGCTTGGCTCCAGGCGCGCAGGCTCTGCAATCAGATGAAACGGACAAAGGACAGACCAGATGCACAACTGCTGCGATCACGCGGCCACTCTGTGGCCACACAGAGACATAGAGAACAATGTAGACTAGGACCAGATTCTTCCCAGGATCTTTCACATCTGTACACCCTAATGGTCATTGTAGTTGTAACAATCTGAGGAGGTTTATGGGAAATGAGGAACTATAATGGCACACTAGAACTCACTACTGAATATGCACATGGAGACTTGCACCATAAACTGTGGGGCAAGTCACAAAGTGTAAGAGAAGAGAGAGAGAAATACAGAGACAGAAACAGCGATAGAAGGAGAGAAAGATAACCCCATCCTGCTGTGGGGGCAGGGGTGGGGTTGGGTGGGAGGGAGCATTGGGACATTGGTGGTGGGAGTGGGGCACTGGTGGAGGGCTGGGTGCTGGAACATTGTATGACAGAGACCCAATTGTAAACATCCTTGTAATCGTATATCTCACAGTGTTATAATAACACAAATAAATAAAATGCAATAATCCTCAGTGTCTATTTAATCGGTTTTGATAAGTGCTAGTTTTTTGCACATTTCCTGGACAAGCTACATTACATTTCATCCCTGCTGAAATTCCTTGTGGTCCAGACCCATCAGAACCCCTCCTTGGCTTAAAGCAGCTAGTTTTAGAATTTCCAGCACTACTGTTGAACCTAAGTGATAATTCTTAGTGGTTTATATGCCAGAGTGGTTGTCAGTGAAGGGCGTTTAAAACTATTTTATGGGTTTCCCCCTCCCTTTAGGAAGCATTCCAGAAATATATACTTAGATCAAATGAGGCAGATCCCAAACTCTCTGGGTGAAATTTCAGTTAGTTGATTGTGAAACATATGAGGGTATCCTAAGTGTCAAATTGTTGCTGAAGGGCTACTGTTTTCAGCCTTTCAACAAGGTTTAACGTAATTTTATTTATTTAATTTTTTCAGTTTGTCTCTATTTCAGTCTATACTGCAGGCGATAATTGCCAGCAATGTTTTATGATATTACCATAAATTTCTGTGTTTACACGCTCTGTGAGGGTGAAGTAAATGATAAATTAATGTAAATAAATAAGACTGATTAATGAGTGTCATAGATTAAATTAAAAACTCAATATGCCCCCTCAGTCCATAGCCAATATTTCCCTTAGTGGTGTGTTAGCCTCTTTTGAGCAATTCAGACATGAAACATTCTTTGCCCATATTTGTTCTCTGACTTTGTACCACTTTCTCAAAGGTTATACTATCATTTGGTTCTCCAGGTAACCAGAGAGGCTCTCTCCCTTTGGGGGGATGTATGTGGGTTGTGTTTGTGTGTGTGTGTGTGTGTGTGTGTGTGTGTGCTTGCACGTATTGCTCCTAGAGATTTTCTCTCTCTCTTTTTTTTTAGCTAATGTGCTGCTCTTAAGTTTTAGAGGCAGTGTTGGAATAAACAGAACAGTGCGGAGACAAGATTCCAGAATAGGGACTGAATGGGGGACATTGGTGGTGGGAAATGGGCACTGGAACACTATGTGACCGAAACCTCCAAACATGAACAACGTTGTAATTGTATATCTCACGGTGGTATAATAAAATATTAATTAAAAAAAAAGATTCCAGAATAGGAAATCTCCTTTTATTTCAATGTTGCAATACGTTGAGTGTATAGTGAAAGTATGCAGTTCTAGTAATTTATTCCCTTTATTAAAATAGACAGGCATTAGACAAGCCATAAAATTTCCATCTGCATTCACAGCAGGCTCCCACAATTTAAAAAAACACCAAATCCTCATCCCCACCTGCCCCATATTTTCCCCAACAGAATCTAAGACTGAACCATTTTAATATTGCAGAGCAGCAGCATCATAATATTTCACTTCTAACAGCAATGGATATCCTCATCTGCTCTTTGGGCTGCTGCATCAGTTTTCAAGGGGAAGCTTGACTTCTATACCAAAATGTCACCAGGGACACAGTAGTTGGGCCTGAAAGAAACTGCAGTGCAGTACAGCAGAGGCAAATGAATGGGCTCCGGGCTTGGCTCTGCGATTCTGCCTTAGTTCTCCAGCCTAATCACCTTGAGAAGGAAAACAAAAGACATTTGTGTACAGTGTGCTTTTGTCCCAAAGCTGAGACAACCACAGTTGTTTTAGCACCAGCTTTCTTCACCGCCTGAAGGACAAAGGCTTTTACGAATCAGAGCTTGACATTTCAAGGCATGTGAGAGTGAAAAACCTCTTTGGCTTCAGGGAGAACAACTCATTATTTCTTTTATTTCTTTTCTCTAATTTCAAGGCTAAATACACTTGCTTGGTGTGATAGGCATAGAAAGCAGAGTCCTTTTTAAAAAAATGGTTAAAAGACAATCTTTTAGCAAATTGTTCCCCTGACTTGGAGTCTGTTCTGTTTCATTTTTTAAGGCAGCTGATGAGAAATTTAAACACACTCTTATAGGAGCAAATCTCTATCAGATGCCAGGCCCAGTACTCCCTGCTTGGAACGGTTATGTAAGTTGATCCGTGCCACCCGTCTCCATGGAACAGGAAGCCTGGGTCAGGGCAGCACTGAATTTGTGTGTCTCTCCTGGGCAACTTGATATGTTTGGCATTTCTTCTCTGGTTATTTGTTATGAAGGTCTGGAGAAATGGCATCCCTGTATAACTGTCTTCCCGTTCATCATCGATTTGCTCGAGCGGGCACCAGTAACATCTCCATATGACCTGTCTCATGCAAGTAGAGCCCAAAAGGGCACCTGCTTGTTCGGGACAAGCAAGGAGAAATGGTACAGGGGGTAAAACTCTTACTTTATATGAATGCAGCTGACTTGGGTTCGATCCCCAACATCACAAATTCCCACACTCCACTAGAAGTTATTCCCTGAATGCAAAGCCAGGAATAAACTCTGAGTACTGCCAGGTATGTCCTAAAAGCCCTGCCCCCCACCCCCCCTGAAATAGATAATGATAATAGAAAATGGTAATGGTGCTCCTCTGCTGGAGGAATATAGACTGGAGGGTAAGAGAGCTGCGGAGTAGACCAGTGTCTGCAGATTGTATAATTATGTAAATTCACTGAGGAATAAATGTACTAGAGCAGATTCGTCTGCTGGTGAATGAACAGAGTGCTGCAGTGCTCCAAGCGGGACGCCTCCGGATGCTAAACCAGGGCTGTGAACATGGGAAAGCTTTTCTTTTAAAGGAGATATAGTTTTGAGCCCTCAGAATATGTGTGTTGATAATGTGTGATGGTATTTTCTGTATGTGATCGTATGACCCTTGAAACTTGTTTTAAGAGAATATCTCATTTTCAAGAAGCTGTGAGCTTACTGGGGTCAGCTGTCTTCCGTGTTACTCTGAATCCCTCTTTCCTTCAGCATGAAATGTCCTCACATGGATGTAGGTGTCCTCAGGTTCAAATGCTTTCTAGAGAGCAGTTTAGGCCTTTAGATTAAAAAAAAGGCCACACTTAAATTGGGTTAATTTCTTTATGGTACAAAACTGGAAAGAAGGTTGTCTTTCACTGACTAGAAGAATAGTATCCAGTGGTTTTCCTGTTACACTTTGATCCCGTTTGCGATGTATTTTGCAACACATAGGCTTCATGACTTCCTCACAGGTATTATTTTTTCCTTCAAGTTTATAATTACAGTGTCATAACTTTATTTCCATTTTTAGTACTTTTATACATTTGCTGGCCATTTGTATTTTTAATTTCTAGATGGCCTGTTCTATAAATCACATGTGTCCTCTAGTTACTTTTTCATTTTTTATTTTTATTTTGGTGTGGGGAAGACACCTGTTAGTGCTAAGTTGTTGCTTCCAACTCTTTGCCCAGGGTGCTCCGGGCAGTTCTTAGAGAACTGTGTCATCTTGGAGATTGAGCCTAGGCATCCAGCATGCTAAGCAGGCTCTCCAGCCCATCAGATGGCGTTTTAAATTCTCATTTGCTCATTTTAAGTATTGGCTGTTTTCCGCTTAGAAGCAACTAGGAAGATAAGTTCATGTGGTTCTAAAATTATTGTCGCAAGCTATAGACACGTTGAGATTGATTGGAACCAATGTGAAATGTTAAAGATCTAATTTTAAAGATTCCTTTCCTGATCAGTTTATATGGTGTAAACAAGAACACATTAGGACTGCAATATAGGCATACATAGCGTCCCAGAATCACCTGGTTAATATGACAAGCTGTATTATTTGTCTATGTGTATACACATACAACAGTTTAGTTAAAGCTTTTCATTTTGTTCTGAAAATCTCATTACATATTTTCTCATTATGCCTGAGTAATGTAATGCTTTCCAACATATAACCATAGTGAAAACTGGGGGAGTCTAACTGCAACTAGGTAATACCTGAATCTTGGCGGGATCTATAAGGGCTCCACCTCCTGGCAAGGCATTAGCACTATGGATCTACATGGGAAAGAAAGTTTTATTTTGACAAATTTCTCAAAATAATGGTATAATACTTGGGTCTTTAAATAAATATATGTGTAAATAATTTGGGATCAGAGATACAGCACAGAGGTTAAGTCATACTTGAGCCAATATTAGCTTCCAAGCACTTCTGGGGTGGTTCACTCCACTCCCCCTCAAAACAAATGTAACTTGCCCTTAGAAAGAGAGAAAACTGAGTTTTGTTAATAGCTTACAAAGAGTAAGTATGTGGAAAGTTTGTCAGCAGTTGCCTTATGGTCACTTGTCATTACTGTTACTATCAGCTGTTCTTACCATCTCTACTGCTGAGATAATTGTAGTGTATCATGGTGATTAGAATTCAGCTCTTCAGTTGATTCCCAAAATTTCCTGTTTGTTAGTCTTGTCTTCACCACCTTCAATTGCTAACTGTACAGTCTTGTTTTTTTGTTTTAACGAGCCCCACTGATTCTGTTTGCTTTTCTTTCTATACAAGAGAAAGTAATAATCCTTGTCCCTAAGCAGCTGTTTGGAACATTTTCTGAAATGGCCAAGGTGAAGTGTTTCAGAAATGCTAAGTCTGATACTTTATTATTGTCTTCTTGAAAACTTTCAAAGTAAATCTTGGCCAACTTTCTTACATAGCTTTCATTTTGCCTCTAGAAGGTATTTCTTGAACATTAGAAAACCTCAGGAAAAAAGTGCTCTGACAAGTGACAAGTGCACGTTCTCCTTTAGTGTTATTCAGTCTTTCATCCTAAAAGCAGATTGCCCCTTTTTTGTTTAGAGATTTCTGCTAGGACAAGTAGACATAGTGATAGATAATATATCAGCTTTTGGGCAATAGATTCAAAAATGAACTTGAGAGAACTTTTATTATCTTCTAGTGAAACATCTTACAGCATAGCCAAAGCTTTGAATCATACCTACAGCCTGTTTAGTAAACTGAGAAACGTGATCTGTATTGCATAATCAGGGTTCTTATGGCTCCCTAAGTCTCCATGAGGGGTTCCAGGTGAAAATCATGCAAGTGGGAACATAGGGAATGAGACTGGGACCAGTAGGAAGGAAGCAAGGTTAGAGGGCATTCATAGTCAAGAGAAGACCAAGAAGCACTGCTGTAGGTAATACTGCTTTAATTTCTCTTAACCTTCAAAGAAAGTCATCACTTCTTTTTTTTAAATTTTATTTTATTGAGTCACGATGCCTTACAATTAGAAGGTATTTCAGTCACAAAATATTCCAACCCCCATCCCTCCACCAGTGTCCACTTTCCACAAGTGTGTCCCTTGACCCTCTTGCCAATCCCAGCCTATCTCTATTGCAAGTCCTTTCCTTCTCTCTCTCTCTCTCTCTCTCTCTCTCTCTCTCTCTCTCCCTCCCCCCCCCCCCCCCATTGGGCATTATGGATTGCAGTATAGATACTGAGTAGTTACCATGTTTGTTCCCTTATCTATTCTGCACTCAATTGTTAGACAGTGGTCATTTACCACTATCTTTGTCATAGTGGTCCTTTCCATACCCCAGCTGCCTTTTCCCCAAGAGATTGAAGCAGACTCCAACAGTGGGCCAAACCTCCTGATCCTTGTTTCTACTGTCTTTGGATATTATTTCATATTGTGTTTTTTACACCACATAAATAAGTATTGTCATTCTGTGTCTGTCCCCCCTCCTTCTGGTTTATTTCACTCAGCATGATACTCTCCATGTCTATCCATTTATAAGAAAATTTCATAACTTCCTAACAGCTGCATAGTATTCCATTGTGTAGATGTACCATAGTTTCTTTAACTAGCATTCTGTTCTCAGACAGACATTTGTGATATTTCCAGATTTTGGCTATTCTGAATAGTGCTTAAATACACATAGAAGTGCAGATGGTATTTCTGCTGTGTGTTTTTGAGGCCACAGGGTATATTCTCAGATACAGTATTGCTGAGTTGTATGGTAGCTCAATTTCTGGCTTTTCGAGGAATGCCCATATTGTTTTCCCAAAAGGCTGGACCTGTCAGCATTCCCACCAACAATGAAGGAGAGTCCCTTTCTCCTCACATCCATGCCAGCACAGGTTGTTCTTGTTCATTTGGATGATACCACTTTCTTTTTAATTCCAGTGAGAGGGTAGAACTTTGGTTGATAAATTAGAAAATACAAGGCTATCTTTATTTTCTCTATCAGTTCAGTGTTTTTTTTTGCCTATTTGAACTGCTTTGTTCGTCTTTTTTAATTCTCCCCCTTTTTTGATACTATGATCAATAATAAAGCTTTGTTTCAGGTATTTCTGAAGTTGATGCATCTTAAGGAAACTGTTCATTTGTTTCACATTGACTCTCCAGGATTGTCAATCACTTGTATCACTTGTCTCCCTGTTGTTCATCGATTTGCTCGAGCGGGCACAAGTAACAGGATTATCAATATATTTTCCTAATGAAAGAAGTCTGAAGGCCCTTTTAGGACCTTAACACTTAGGATAAGTGTCGTATTATACTACAGATAATGTAGTATTCTGTCTCGAGCTTCAGAGCACTATATGCTGATTTAACGTTAAGTAGGAAACACAAGTCTATCTTTAAGCATATAAAATGCCATATGTTCAGAAACCTATGACATTTCTGGCTTTTCCCTGTCTTGGCCTCTTATTCTCCTAATACATTTACTCTGTTCAGGGACAGCTAAACTGAAGGAGTGACGTATTGGTTAAGAGTGTTTACAGCTACAAATAGCAGTAAGTAGTGTATCTGACTAATAGTGGTGAATGCAAAAAGATTCCTCTTTCCCACAAGCCAGTCAAGTTGAAGGGAGGAAACTGCTGTTTCGGAGGGTTAATGATGTTGACCCTGGGGTTATTGCCTGAGTCCTTTCCTCAAATCTGCCTTTAAGCAAAATTGTAGTACAGGACTGACTAGTTCAGTGCCTTTTTCAGAAAAGTAAAATGCCATTCCAGAAACCTCTGGCTAAGTTCCTCTACTCCACTGGCCCAGAAATGCCTCTCCGAGCTAGAAGGGTGGTGGGGGGGCAGTGTTGACCAGAGATCAAGACTCTGTCCCAGGTAATCCTGACAAGTTACCTCCCAGAAGCAGGCAGAGATTTTCTCTGAAGCTACCTGGTGCTACAGTTGTCGCCAACTACACCGAGTGCTCCCTGAACAAGGACTTCAAGCACACATAATAACTGAAAGGTGTCAGTCTTGGTACATTTACTGAAAGAATTAATGGACAGATGTGAAGGCCATGTAGCTCTGCTGGACTTCGCCTGAAGCAATTGCTAGAGATAAATAGAAAATGCTGAATAAGGCATCTCACTTCACCTGACATCCCATCCTTGTCCCTGGGCATTCCCCAAAGAAATGCAAAACCACAGCCCTGACCACTTATATTCATTAAGGTACTGTGGGGAGCATTTTGCCAAATCTCTGCTGGCTCATGTGTGATAGAAATATTCCAGTTTGGGGCAATAGACTCCCTGCCTTTTTTAGAATTTTTATGCTTAATATTAAATGACTGTAGTCATTTGGCCTTAGTACTGTAAATCTTTACTCAGCAAAATAGTTGGTACAATTCTGCTTATAGGGTATATTCTTGATTGTGTCTGAATAGGCAATAATTTAAAATTCAGTTTATGTTTCTTGCAATAAATTGTAATTGTATGCATTATATATGTAAAAATTATTAGGGTTTTTATAGTGGCATAATTAAGTTTAGAAATCTTTCAGGATTTGAAAGATTTTAGAACTTGGGGTCATGGGCTGGAGCGATAGCACAACGGGTAGGGCGTTTGCCTTGCACGCGGCCAACCCAGGTTCGATCGCCGGCACCCCATATGGTCTCCCGAGCACCCCCAGGAGTAATTCCTGAGTGCAGAGCCAGGAGTAACCCCTGAGCATTGCCGGGTGTGACCCAAAAAGCAAAAAAAAAAGAAAAAAAAAGAACTTAGGTTAAATACCATGGACACATTAATAACGATCAGGACATCCACTATATACAAATTAATTCAGCTGTGTTTTGTATATAGATACATGCAAATGTGTATATGTGCATATGCATGTTATAACGTGAAGCATAGTCTGTTTACAAAGCTGGATCTATGAATGAAATATCATTAGCAAATGGTAGATGATTATAACTGATTTATTTTTTATTTTGTGTTTTGGCATTGTTCAGTTAATTTTATCAATTTTGCTTATTTCAGAGAAAATATATTTTTTTTCCATGTAATGTTTCGCAAAATATGCTTTAGCTGAATGGTAAACAGGTAGAGATCTCATAAGTGCTTACTCAGCCAAGCCAACCTGAATTAACATAAAGAGACCTTTAACTTTTTATATGTACATAATTAGGCTTTCAGGTTAACTTATGCTAGCAGAACAGGCAAAACTTTCTAAGAGCAGTTCACTTACATTATTCCACTGTCTGCTCTTTTCTCTATGGCATAATTTTTTTTTTGCTTTTTTTGGGTCACACCCAGAGATACTCAGGGGTTACTCCTGGTTATGCACTCAGAAATTACTCTAGGCACTTCTAGGGGGAACGTAAGGGATGTCGGGGATTGAACCGGGTCAGCTGCATGCAAGGCAAACGCCCTACCTTCTGGACTATCGCTCCAGCCCCTCTATGGCATAATTTAATAGCAAATTTCTGATAGACTAAAGTGGGAAATATTTTTTTTTCTTTTTTTGGATCATACCCGCGATGCTCAGGGGTTACTCCTGACTCTGCACTAAGGAATTACTCCTGGCGGTGCTCGGAGACCATATAGGATTCCAGGGATCGAACCCAGGCCGGCACCGGCTGGCCATGTGCAAGGCAAATGCCCTACCTTCTGGGCTATCGCTCCGGCCCTTAAAGTGGGAAATATATTAGCAAAATAGGTGAATACATTTGTGAAATACTAAATAGCTTCCTTATATTGTAAGAAAGCAGATTCCAGAAGAATTAAGAAATCTAGATGGAGCTAATGTCTTCTAAAATATACACAGTATCACTTACCATCTCATTTACTAGAAACTACTTTAAATCTTTAAGCTAAAGATTTAAAAATGGATTAATAAAGAATCTTTCTCAGAAAGAAAAAAAATTCCTCAAAAAATATTTCTCTGTAAATGTCAACTTTGTTTTCTGTGACTAGATCCAGGTACAAGTCAAAAAATAATAATTTAAAACCATTCATTTTTATAAAGGTTTTACAGTATTAGTTCAAAAGATTAATTTTTATTATTGACCTTTATTATTATATTAAAGGTTATTATAATAACCTTTGATTATTAAGCATTGAATATAGGCAAAGGGATATGCATGACAACCTCTAAATGTATGTATTGCAAGCCACAATAAGTAAGAGAAGGAACAGAGGAAGAGGGAGGGAGGGAGAGAGAGAGAGAGAGAGGTAAAGTGCCTGCCATAGAGGCAGGCTGGGGGGAAGGTGGGGAGGGAATTGGGGGATATTGGTGGTAGGAAATGGGCACTAGTGGAAGAATGGGTGCTGGAACACTGTATGACTGAAACCCAAACATGAACATATTAGTAATTGTATAGCTCATGGTGGTATAACGAAATAGTTATAATAATAATAATAATTCAAAACTATCCATTTTTTGATAAAGGTTTTACAATATTAGGTCAAAAGGTTAAAAGTGGTTTTTTTTCATCTGAAAGATTTCTTTTTGGTCCAATAAATTTAACTCCTGCGATTTTTTTTCTGTCACAAAAAAGGAAGAATATATTAGTTAATACTAGTCTACTGTTCTATTAATAAGAAATATTTCATATTTCCTTTATTAAGAATAAAATGGAAAAATTTTCAAATTTATTGAACTTTTGACTAAAGACTTGATCATTGAGCTCTCTTGAATAAAAGAAAGTTTCTGCTAAATTTACATTAGGAATTAATTCGGGGTAACTTGGTCAAAGCAGGTATTCACTAGTAAGCCCAGAGATAGTTCTCTTGTCTTGCCCCTTCCACACACACACATATGAACACATGAATACACACACATTCTAGGTACCAGATACCCAGTGGTTTAAAACTATGGTTTGAAAAAAACACAACAGCAGTTTTTTTTTTTTTTTGTGATTGAAAATCCTCAATCTCTTAGATAGTTTCAGAGTTGGCTAATTTACTGTCTCTTTATTGCAGTTTAAAGTATCATGAATATCATTAAAGCCAAATAAAAATCTTAGAAATGGATAACAGAGTTGTCCTGAATCACTTTTATTTGGGCAAAGTAACTCTTTTGTGTTTTTTTTGCATAAAATTTAGGTATACAGTGATTGATATGTGACATAAATAAATCTTAAAAAAAGAACAATTTTTTAAGACTTAGTTATTCAAAAGCATGAACAACACTAACGGATTTGGTAATTAAGCAAATATATGTTTTTAAGAATCTCAAACTAGGGGTCGGAGGATTAGTCTAGCAGGTAGGGCATTTGCCTTGCATGCCACCAACCTGCATTCAATCTTTGGCATCCCACATGGTCCCCCAGCACTCCCAGGAATAATTCCTGAGTGCAGAGCCAGGAATAACCCCTGAGCATTGCCGGGTGTGACCCAAAAAAAAAAATTGATTAATATGGGCCCCCTAGGATGAACCCAGAGCCACGGCAGAGCCTGGCAAGCTACCCGTGGTATATTCAATATGCCAAAAACAATGACTATAATGAACCTCATTCTCAATGAATGGAGACGTTACTGGCACCCGCTCGAGCAAATCAATAAACAATGGGAAGACAAGTGACAATATGTTGTCTATATATTCTCTCAGAAGCACAGGCTTTTCTTACTTTAACAACTTGGTCAAGGTCCAATGATATTAAAAAAAGAATTTCAGAGAAATACTTTCCAGTGAGAGTCCATGTATATCATCTTGATTAAAAGCATTGGCTAGCATAGTTCCCTTACGAATCTCTCTATAAATATATATATATATATTCCTCAGTATTTAGATATTGGAAAGAGGGAGACACCCCCAGTAGATTGAGAAGAAACTTGCTGAGATAAAGGAACTAGGCTGGGAAAGGTTGAATGCTTGATTAGGCAGGAAAATCATTTATAAAGAGTGTGTGATGCTTGTATGCTTTTTGTGTTAAATATAAAAATTAGGAGCTGACATAGTTACTGCATATGTTCTTGTGACTGTAAGGTGTACGTTACCAGTGACCTTACTAGTGGTTTAGAGAGAGAAAAGAAAGAAGGGAAAGGACTTTACATTGAAGCATTTACTAGTGAAGTACTAAGGAAGAAATGGAGCCAGGGTGAAGTTTTAAAGGTCTTGTTTGCTTATAACCATAGGAAGGGTGCAAAAAGCAGCTCATTAATAGGATGGGTATTTTTTAAAGATGAGGAAATTGATATGACTGAAGTATATATGTGGAAAGTCAAGTAGATAATGTGGAAGGCGCTCCAAGCTTTACATATACCTGTTTTGGGAATGTAAAGCAGCTAAGAAAACCACCAGCAGCAACTGGACAAAATGATACAATGCTGTGACAAAGGGTGTAACTTGATAAGAAAAAAATTGTTCTGATAAGATCACTTGATCACTAGATCACTTGATCACTTGAATCCCGTTATTCATCAATTTGCTCGAGCGGGGGCCAGTAACATTTCCACTGGACCCTATCACGTGCCAATGTAGCCCAATGGCATCTGGTTGGTTCAGGAATATGAAGAGCCTCAAACCGTTCCTTCAGGGTCTTGACAAGGAAGTCTGACCATCTTGTAGGTGGGCGGCCACGCGATCTTTTGACATCCCGTGGGATCCAGTCTGTAACAGCTCTAGTCCAGCGGTTGTCTCCAAATCGCATTACATGTCCAGCCCATCTGATTTTCGATGCCTTGGCAAGCGAGACAGCATCCCTGATTCTGGAATAGCGACGGAGGTCAGAACTCCGGATTCCTTCTCTCACTTGAGTGAGGCGTGATATTCCAAGCATAGCTCTTTCGATTCCTCTCTGGGAGACCCGAATAGCATTCTCATCCTGCTTTCGTAGGGCCCAGGTCTCTGAGGCGTATGTTAATGCAGGGAGAATGGTGGAGTCAAAGAGATGTGCCCGGGCCGGAGGTTCTTTGTCCTTTTAGCTATTTCTTCAATGCCTTTGAAGGCATTCCATGCCGCTCTCTTCCTCCTGTGCAGCTCAGGTTTTAGGTCGTTCATCATGTTGACTTCTCGACCTAGGTACACATAACTGCTGCATTCAGAGATGTTTGTTCCATTGAGAGTGAATGGGGCCTCAGGAACTAGTTCATTTCTCATGAACATAGTTTTTCTTCAGATTCAGCTGTAGACCTACCTTTCCACATTCTCGGTCAAAGTCAGCCAGCATTTGTGCCGCTTGGCTAATGTTTGGTGTTATTAGAGCGATGTCATCAGCAAAGCGGAGGTGGTGTAGTTGCGACCATCTATCTTCACTCCCATTCCTTCCCATTCTAATTGCCTCATGATGTTCTCGAGGGTGGCACTGAAGAGTTTTGGTGAGATGGTATCACCCTGTCGAACCCCTCTTTTTGACATCAATGATCACTTCTTTGTAGAATGGTGAGATCCTGGTGGTGAATCCGTAATACAGCTCAGGAAGGATCTTGATGTATTGGGTTTGAACACCCTGTTTGGCTAGGGCTTCGATGACTGCTTCAGTCTCCACAGAATCAAAGGCTTTCTGTAAATCAACGAGCGTGAGACAGAGCGGCGTCTTGTACTCCCTACAAACCTCAATGAGCTTGGTTACTGTGTGGATATGGTCCAATTGTGCTGAATCCTTTCCGGAAACCTGCTTGCTCGCATGGTTGTCCTTCATCTAGTGTTCTGCTAATCCTGTTCAGGATGACTCGTGTAAACAGCTTGTAGATGACGGACAACAGGCAGATGGGGCGATAGTTGCCGATGTTGTGAATGTCTCCCTTCTTGAACAGTAGGAACTGTCCTGCTGGTTTTCCATTGGGAGGGGCACCTTGCATTCGGACAGGTAGCGTGTGAAGAGCCGAGGCTAGTGTATTGATGAGTACCGACTGCAGATTCTTCAGGTGTTCGGGTCTGACTTTGTCTGGGCCTGGTGCTGTTCCCTTCTTTACCGGCGAGATGGCATGTCGGATTTCAGAAGGGAGAACGTTGGGAATGACATATCCATCTTGTGGAATTTGGTATGTGGGCAGGTGGATGTGGCTATCAAAGAGATTTGAGTAGAAGTCCTGGATAATCTTCTCCATTGCCTTTCTGGAAGATGTGATAGATCCATCAGGGCGTCGGAAGGCAGTCATCTTGGTCTTATAGTTGGCGAAGGACAGGCGGGCAGTGCAAATACTTTTCCGGCTTCTGCTGCATCTTCCAGTATTTCTGCTCTTCTGTCTTTGAGGTCTGCTTTTATCGCTTCTCTGCACTGTTTAGCAAGCTTGGATGTTAGCATTTGGTCTCCCTGAGGCTCGCGCCTTGCCACGTTGGCAAATGAGCTCAAGAGTTTCTGAAGAGAAGCGTCCTTTTTGTGTCTTTCTCTCTCTCCGGCATTCTTCACACAATCATGGAGGTGCTGAACCAGTCGGTTGTATTCTTCATCGATGTCATCAATGATGGTATCTTCCCATGTTGCAGCAATGGTGCCAAAAGAGTTCCCAGTTGGTGGTCGTTCTGGGAGTTCTCTTCTTAAACTTTGCAGCTTTTTCTCCCCGTTGCGGGAAGTAAAATTTTGCATGAAGGAGGCGGTGGTCCGATCCTGTCTGGAATTTGGGGAGTTCTGATAAGAACATCACATTTTTGGATGAAC
>JAJIBD010021888.1:0-177369 GCA_021461705.1 Cryptotis parvus | reverse complement strand
TGATCACTTGAATCCCGTTATTCATCGATTTGCTCGAGCGGGCGCCAGTAACATTTCCATTGGACCCTATCACGTGCCAATGTAGCCCAATGGCATCCTGGTTGATTCAGGAATATGAAGAGCCTCAAACCGTTCCTTCAGGGTCTTAACAAGGAAGTCTGACCATCTTGTAGGTGGGCGGCCCCGTGATCTTTTGACATCCGTGGGATCCAGTCGGTAGCGGCTCTAGTCCAGCGGTTGTCTCCAAATCGCATTACATGTCCAGCCCATCTGATTTTCGATGCCTTGGCAAACGAGACAGCGTCCCTGATTCTGGAATAGCGGCGGAGGTCAGAACTCCAGTTCCTTCTCTCACTTGAGTGAGGCGTGATATTCCAAGCATAGCTCTTTCGATGCCTCTCTGGGAGACCCGAATAGCATTCTCATCCTGCTTTCGTAGGGCCCAGGTCTCTGAGGCGTATGTTAATGCAGGGAGAAGCGGTGGAGTCGAAGAGATGTGCCCGGAGCCGGAGGGTTCTTTGTCCTTTTAGCTATTTCTTCGATGCCTTTGAAGGCATTCCATGCCGCTCTCTTCCTCCCTGCGCAGCTCAGGTTTTAGGTCGTTCATCATGTTGACTTCTCGACCTAGGTACACATAACTGCTGCATTCAGAGATGTTTGTTCCATTGAGAGTGAATGGGGCCTCTGGAACTAGTTCATTTCTCATGAACATAGTTTTTCTTCAGATTCAGCTGTAGACCTACCTTTCCACATTCTCGGTCAAAGTCAGCCAGCATTTGTGCCGCTTGGCTAATGTTTGGTGTTATTAGAGCGATGTCATCAGCGAAGCCGGAGGTGGTGTAGTTGCCGACCATCTATCTTCACTCCCATTCCTTCCCATTCTAATTGTCTCATGATGTTCTCGAGGGGTGGCACTGAAGAGTTTTGGTGAGGATGGTATCACCCTGTCGAACCCCTCTTTTTGACATCAATGATCACTTCTTTGTAGAATGGTGAGATCCTGGTGGTGAATCCGTATTACAGCTCACGAAGGATCTTGATGTATTGGGTTTGAACACCCTGTTTGACTAGGGCTTCGATGACTGCTTCAGTCTCCCACAGAATCAAAGGCTTTCTGTAAATCAATGAGACGTGAGACAGAGCGGCATCTTGTACTCCCTACAAACCTCAATGAGCTTGGTTACTGTGTGGATATGGTCGATTGTGCTGAATCCTTTCCGGAAACCTGCTTGCTCGCATGGTTGACCTTCATCTAGTGTTCTGCTAATCCTGTTCAGGATGACTCGTGTAAACAGCTTGTAGATGACAGACAACAGGCAGATGGGGCGATAGTTGCCGATGTCGTGAATGTCTCCCTTCTTGAACAGTAGAACTGTCCTGCTGGTTTTCCATTGGGAGGGGCACCTTGCATTCGGACAGGTAGCGTGTGAAGAGCCGAGCTAGTGTATTGATGAGTACCGGCGGCAGATTCTTCAGATGTTCGGGTCTGACTTTGTCTGGGCCTGGTGCTGTTCCCTTCTTTACCGATGAGATGGCATGTCTTATTTCAGAAGGGAGAGCGTTGGGAATGACGTATCCATCCTGTGGAATTTGGTATGTGGGCAGGTGGATGTGGCTATCAAAGAGATTTGAGTAGAAGTCCTGGATAATCTTCTCCATTGCCTTTCTGGAAGATGTGATAGATCCATCAGGGCGTCGGAGGGCAGTCATCTTGGTCTTATAGTTGGCGAAGGACAGGCGGGCAGTGCCGAATACTTTTCCCGGCTTCTGCTGCATCTTCCAGTATTTCTGCTCTTCTGTCTTTGAGGTCTGCTTTTATCGCTTCTCTGCACTGTTTAGCAATCTTGGACGTTAGCATTTGGTCTCCTGAGGCTCGCGCCTTGCCACGTTGGCGAATGAGCTCAAGAGTTTCTGAAGACAAGCGTCCTTTTGTGTTTTCTCTCTCTCGGCATTCTTCGCACAATCATGGAGGTGCTGAACCAGTCAGTTGTATTCTTCGGCGATGTCATCAATGATGGTATCTTCCCATGTTGCTGCAATGGTGCTAAAGAGCTAATTTAAACCCAGTTAAATTATATATATATGATTAAAATATGTATGAATGAATGTATATGTTAGAGTTTTAGGTCACAACTGGTGATGCTCAGGAGTTCCTCCTGGCTCTGCATCATAAATTACTCCTGGTGGTGTTTGGGGTACTATATGGGATGCTGGGGGATCAAACCCAGGTCAACCACATGAATGGCAAAACACCCTACCCATTGTACCATCACTCTGGCCCCCACTCAGTTAAAAATTTAGCTCCAACTTTTATAACCCCATTTAAAAATACTGGAATTCCTGGAGTGCGACCACATGGCACCTCAAGTGCTACTATACTGATACACTGAGCAGCACACCAAAATGAGATGTAAAGTAGAAGGCAAACCAATAACAAAATATACACACACAAGGCCTATCCTGTAACAACATTTCAGTAGTTTCATCTACAAAGACTCCATGGTAAGACTGAACAATCTTCACTAACTTTCTTCTAAGAAAACATTTCTTGATCAGTTTTAGCAAATTATCTATGACAAGCAATATTAAATAAATTATTGAGAGTCTTCCATAGATGGCAAGCTTAAGTTGTGGTTGGGAAAGTAATGGTGGGAAAATGCAGTGGTGGTGGGATAGGGGTTGGCATAGATATAACATATTAACACAGACAACTTTGTTAAAAAATAGAATAGAAGACCAATATGTTCAATAAGTTCAATAAGTGAAAGCAATAATACAAATGGAAAAAATTGTACATAACAGTTCAGGAAAACATCATGACTTTAGCAACACTGTTATGAGATATATGTTGTAATAAGCAATATAAAGTAAATTAATTACTGCCTCCCTAGGGGAGCAGGCTTTGGGGGTGGGAAACTGGGATCTTTGGTGGCAAGTAGGGGCATGTTGGGTGGGACTGGTGTTGAGATATTGAATACCTGAAACAATTGTATTGTGAATAACCTGTAAATCACAATGTTTAAATAAATTAAAATTTTTAATTATTACTTGCATATCTTTTGTAACTATACCATAGTAGAGTATGTCTATAGTTGCTGTTAGAAACTGAGTTGTACAGTCAAATAATAAATATATATATATGTTTTTATATATTACATATATATATATGAAGTTTCTACTTAAGTAATTCTACTAAAGTAAAATTTGCAGAATAAAATCAGTCATGTTTTAGAAGATAATGCTCTGTAAGGCAAACCAATAGCTGGAAGATTGGAGGAATAAAAAAGCATGTGGTTTATATATCCTAAAATCAGACTTATGTTTATATTAAACATGTATATGGCTGTGTATATAGTTTTTCTGAGCAAAATATGTATATATAGTACCTGCCAAGAAATGGCAAAAAAACTATAGAAGCTGAGTAATGGATTTCTTGTGAGAGATTTTACAAGCACTTAAAATCATTTCACCTCTTCATCTAGTAAATTTTCAATTGACTCTGAACACAAGTTTGAAGAATCTATCTCCCTCAGTGATTTTGGGATGGCACATTTAAAATATTTCAGATGCATTTTCTTCATTTCATCTTGAGAGAAACTAAATGAATGGAAAATAATGTAAAGACTAATTAATTGCTAATGACCTTTTGATAATATTGTCTTCGAATTTATGTTCATATTCCTAGATGAGAACAAAATTTCTAGACTATAGACATATGCTTTCTTTGATCTTAAAATTCTGCTATTTAATTTATCTTTCTAAGGTCTGACTAATAATGACAGCATTTCAGAGGGCACGCTTGTCTAACGTGATTACAAGTTCAAGAGTTGGAAAGCCCTAAGTTTCATTAGTAGCTTGTTTTTATTTATTTTTTATGGAGAAATGTTTTTTTTTAGAATCTGCCCATAGCATGTATTTTTGTAAGCACATCTAAGAATTACTTCACCTTGAATTAATAATTTAAAGTTTTTTTCTCTGCATAAAAATGTTTAGGGCTGGAGCTATAGTCCAGTGGGTAGGGCATTTGCCTTACATGCGGCGGTCTGTGCTTGCCCAAGTTCTATCCCCAGCATCCCATATGATCCCCCGAGCACTTCCAGGAGTAATTCCTGAGTGCAGAGCCAGGAGTAACCCCTGAGCATAGCCAGGTGTGACCCAAAAAAGAAAAAAAATTGGACAAAGCTAGCTCCCAATGAAGAATATGAGGAAATCCAAATAGCAAAGATAATTTATGTCTGTGGCTTATTTTCAATACAAAAAAAGCATCACACTACACAATCCTATGTAGTTATTAATGAAGGACTTCTTATTCCCATCTGTCATATAAAAAAAAACTATCATTTCAAATAGTTAACATTTCAGCAAAGACTAGAGGAAAGTAAATTGTATACCCATGGTAAGAATCAAACTGTCTGACTTCTACTATAAACCTCTTTGCAATATCTGTCCCCTGATCTGGGAAACACTATTCTCCCCTTCTATTTAACTTGATACACCACGAAAGAAAATTAAAGAACAGGAGAGATAGCACAGCAAGTAGGAGAGCTTCCCTTGCCTGTGGCTGATTCAGGGTTGATTCCTGGTGCATCACATGGTCCCCTGAGATCGTTAGACTGATCCCTGAACACAGAGTCAGGAGTAAGCCCAGAGCACCCCCAGGTATAGGACTTCCCCACGACACACAAACATGCATAAAATAAAAAATACAAAACACGTTATCTCTTACAATTAAAACTATGCTTGTAAAATATGTGTGCCCAATGTATGCTGGATTAGAAAGAGAAACTGAATGGCTTACTTTATTATAGTCTTCCAGCTTTCAACTTTACTGCTCATCACTTGCTCACAATCAGCATAGTTAAGAGTAATAAGATTCTGATGGTCCATTTTCAGGTTATAGCATGTCTGTGATTTGTTAATGGCTCATCACCCTTTCTTCTACCCATATTATATAGTTCCTGAATTCTCAATTGTCATACATGTAAAACTTACTAGTAGAATAAGATGAATAAGTAAATTATGAAGTTCTTATCCAGATGATTTATTTTATAAAATTTTAATGTAGTAGCAATAACAAAATTTATAGAATATGTTTATGGATACTTATGGAACATTTTTGGTCTAGTCTTTATACTAAATACTACCTTAATGCAAAATTTGCACTTCTATGACAAATTATTTTCTGAATTTTTTCTTCATTACTACATTCTGTGGCATATAGCTTATTTTTATATCAGATTTTTCCTCAAATTGTTTTTAATTTCTGTTTTTCTTAGATATAATGCAGAAATATTATCAATTTAATAAAAGGAAAAAAATAGCCAAAATACATTTACAATTATAATAAAACATTGAAGTGAGTTTTATTGTCTTACATATAAGAAGATGGCAGTTTTTGGATGTCATTAGGAATGATACAGTAACTAATATCCTCATTGATTGTCAAAGCACCAAAATTATTATTCTTTTGTAATGCATTTTGTTTACAGCCGAGGTGATAATGATATTTTTATCCAAGTTATTTTACTACTTAATTTTGACATCAACAAAAAACAATATATATTAATAAAGTAGTGATAGCATTATTAACAATTATCAAAATGAAAATACGAGTAGTCTGTAAACATACTCTCTCAGTAACATCAACATTCTAGGACATATTTTAGCCATGGAAAGATGATTTTTTTTAATCACTCTGCTCTTTCTAAATAGGTTGAATGTTGGCAAGAATTTGGGTGGGCAAGGGTATTTAGGAGGTGGAGAGTTTTTGAAGAGAATATTGACTAATATTTGTCAAGCAGCTCCAAAACCTTTTTTAAAAGCAAGGGTTTAGAGATTGAGATTCCATATGGGGTTGCATAATGCATATTGGAATGTGGGGATCATAAAAAAAATTGGCAACAGTAAAGTTTTCTGAACATACAACCACCAAAACTTAATTTGAAATCAAGTGTGTAATGAATGAGTTTGAGGTCTTTCTGGCTGGGCTCACCTTATTTGCATTTCTTGGGCAAAAAAGAGATTGAAAAAGTTTAAGAAACTCTGCTCTAAAGTCAAAGCATACCATATGTCTTACGAGCTCAATGTATAAAAAGATATTTTCAGGAATGTTTCATGGGGCTTTTGGAAAAGGATGAGAGAACATTGAGGGAGAAGGATGGAAGGCAAGGAGGATAAGACATCAAGTGTTACCTAAGTCAAAGAGGATCTAGAGCTGAGAGAATTCTGGAAGGTTTAGCACAATGTCACTAAGAGAACCACAGACCCCAAATGAACACTCTCTGTTCATGCCCTGTTATAGAATATGCATTCATAAAAATGTGTAAGAAAGATGTTTTATTGTCATAAAGCACTTGACTGCAAGGGGTCAGGCACTTAATAGGCTTCAGAAGGGACAAAATTGAAAACACTCAAATCCGTGTTGACTACTGAGCCCAAAGTATAAATACATCAGCTTTGTAATTTTTGGTTCGAAAATTTTGCTTTTTTTTTTTTTTTTTGAGTCATACCTGGCAACAGTGCTCAGGGGACTATATGCGGTGCCTGGGATAGGACCTGGGTTGGCAGCGTGCAAGGCAAACACTCTACCCGCTATGTAATTGCTCTGGCCCCTGGCTTTGGTTTTATTCTCTGGCATACACAACCTTCACCCTAGCAAAACAGACCTGCCCAGGAGGAGGCTTAAAATTCCTGGCTAAACAACTTTAGTGAAAGTTAAGATAGTTCTTCTGGGTTATTAAAGCTTACTAATAAAAATAAGATTCTGATATTTAGACATATTCAACTGACTTTTTGGAGATATATTCATGAACCATGCTTAGCTATACTGTAATTAAAAATACTAATACTGTCTGATAATAACATCTGATAGACCTGCATCGTGTGACATTATTAACTCAGGAGTTGGTATTGTTACCAAGCTTTAGGAAAGTCTTTTAAAGGCAAGCCAAATTAGTTGGATAATGCAGGATGTAACCATCTGGTTTGGATGACACATAATATATTGTTATAGTAGAACTTGTTGCATTACTTTAAGAAGTGAGGGTAGGAATTATGAAAACCATGAAACCATAAGGATTGATGACGTGAGACCTCCAAGGCTAGGTGGATTCTCGGACATAGTGCAACACACTGAGGAAGCAAAACAAGTTGTTCTGTGACTAGGACAGAGTCAGAGAGATGCAAAACTGGTCCTTGCTTTCCGCCAAGCCTCCTGGGTCTGGTGCCATGTTTCATTCTGAAACTCTAAGCAGAGGTATAGGGAAAAAAATACATCAGGGCGAAGGAATTGCAGAGGAATAAGAAGGAAATATCAAACAGAGAGTAAATGGAAAGAGAATGGGTAACGGTCATCAGCCGCAGCCCTGGTCTGTGAAAGTGTCAAATCACCATGAGGTGATTTAAAAAAGTTATAGGTGATTGTAAGGAAGCACTGGAAATAATAGTTTTGTTTCTAGATGATGGTGTTTTAGGTCCTACAGATTTTGGGCAATGATGCTATGTTAAACAAGTCAAATCAAAATAAGTGAATCAGCATAGACATTGCAGCCTAGGTTTATGTGAAATATTCTTACGTGCTTTTTTCTAATTTATACCTTAATGCTTTCCCCGATGTGAATCTTATACTATTCATGGTCGGTTATTGCTTATCTAGTGCATCAGTCAAGATTATTCTAATGCAGTGTGTGTATGGATATATGTATGCATATGTGTGTGAGTGTGTTTCCTCAACATTTGATGAGGAAGAGTAAGTAGATTGACCTCCTTATGAATTTTCCATGTGTAAAATTCTGTACATTAAAAAGAATCAATTTTGCTTGATGAGCCAGGACAGTCATGCTTTCTGTTTCCTGACTCAGAGTAAACCCTCAGTTCTTCCTGCATCATGGCAGGTGGATTGGAACATAAGCCGTCAGTCTCCCAGTTCTGAGCCCTTATGGCCTTTGGTTGGATCTACATTATTCTACGCATGCTGAGTGGAGGAAATGGGGCATTTCAGGCTTCATGTATGTCTGAGCCAATTACTTATAATACAGTTATATCCACACAGATATATCCTAGTTTTTGTATTGCTCTAATAGCTCAGTTTATATGCCAGCATACAAGAAGACAAGAATTCTGCTGCACATTTTCTAGTCACTTTCATTGAAGGACAATGATATATGTTTAGAAATCAAATGCCTGAATTACGAACAGTTTTTCCATCTTGGTTTGCTTAGTCTTTGGTTTGATTCACTACCATTTATTTGTTAATGCAATCTCTCTTCTTGAAAATACATGTGTTTTGGTTATATATATATATATATATATATATATATATATATATATATAAAATCAAGTATAGACACACTATAATAATTCAAATTTGTGGACTTAATGAAAAAATTGTTAAAATGCCAAATTCCCCCTCTTCAAAAAAATGTTCTTATGTATTTTTTTAAGAAGTACCCATGACCCAATTGAGAATACAGAATGTAGGGCCTTGCACGTGGTCTCTAGTGTCTGTGAGCCTGGTTAAAACC
The DNA here is from genome assembly GCA_021461705.1 of Cryptotis parvus. Lineage (NCBI taxonomy): Eukaryota > Metazoa > Chordata > Mammalia > Eulipotyphla > Soricidae > Cryptotis > Cryptotis parvus. The sequence continues at coordinate 168,847 of JAJIBD010021888.1, read as the reverse complement.
CTCAGTGTCATTTATGGCCCCTCAAATCCAACTAAAGTGTTTCTTGAGCACAGAGCCAGGAAGAGCTCCTGAGTACCTTCTGATGTAGCCCATCCTCACTGTTAGAATAAAATAAAATGAAATGTAAAATACTTATACTTTACCCTTAACTTCTTTCTTTTTTTTTTTCTCTTTTTTGGGTTACACCCAGCAATACTCAGGGGTTTCTCCTGGCTCTGCACTCAGGAATTACTCCTGGCGGTGCACGGGGACCATATGGGATGCCGGGATCGAACCCGGGCCGGCATAGGCCAGCTGCGTGCAAGGCAAACGCCCTACCCACTGGGCTATCGTTCCGGCCCCTTAACTTCTTTCTTTCTCAGTTGTCCTATTACCTGGCTTGCAGCTTTCTCTAGTCTGCTGAATATAAAATTGATGGTAGCGTCCAGAATTTGGAGCCCTTTCATTGAATTGCCTCCAGATTGGCTGAGTATCACAGGGAGTCTTCCACTGGGATCTCTGAGTACTGCTTGGGATGTCCTTCCTCCAAATATAGATATTGATGGTGACTTGTGCATCCCTAATAACTGGCATGGTAGAACATCTGTCCCTATATACATGAGGCATCTCAAGTGATACTTGAGATAATTCAAAAGTAGAGCAAATGCCTAGGATAGGAAAAGCCCTAAATTCAATCTCTGGTATGAATTGGGCCCCTGGACATGGAAAGGTTAGGCTGACTCTGCTGGGCAAAGTATCGCGAGTACTTGCCCCTGAGTAGTGCTGAGGATGGCCCCTATAGACATGACTTAAAAGTGTGCTCACTATTCATAGAATATTTTTGAAATTTGTCTCAAGAAAGTTAGAATATATAGTTTTAAATATATTTTATGCTACTGTTAATAATATTTTTCTATGTGCATAATTCTTAAGCGTCTAAATACAATCAGGGAATGAGCCTAAAATCACAAGAATCCAGTTCTCATTGGTTCATTTTGGAGCAAAGTTATAGTTAGCTGGGTAGGTGTTTGTCTTGCACATAACTTAACCAGTTTTGCTTTCGGCATGATATATGATCCGTGAACCTACCGGGATTTATCCCTGAGTGTAGATTCGGGAGTAAGCTCTGAACACTGCCTGGTGTGAATCAAGAGCAACCAAAAAAATATCATTTATTTTAAAAGGTATTTCAATTTTAAAGGAATCATGAGTATTAGAGGAGGAACTCTTTAGAATTTCTGTATTTTCCATCCTTGCCAATTTCTGAGCACAGAAGAATGCTCAGTGTAGATGTTTATTAAAAATATTTGCTGATCTCTGATATTTTACTGAACAACCAGAATGCAAATCATTATTTTTGTACTATATGAAATTTTAAATGCAAAAAATGCAAATAGAAAATAAAAGTAGTCAGTTGATATTTAATAAAAGGAATACTACTGCTAGAAAGTGTCTAGCTCTTTTGTATATGTCTAGCTCTTTTGTATATGTTTAAACATTTTTCTAGGAGTGATATATTCCATTGTGGCCTGTCCATTGATTCTTACCCCAGCCAAAAACTCAAGACTTTTCTTTCGCTCAGTCTCAGGATCATTCTCTCTTTCCAACTCCCTCCTTGCCTGCTTGCTCTCAGGTTGTGCCTCTCCCCCCTCTCTCCCTCTCGTCCTCCCTCCCTTTTTCACCCAAGTACTGGACCCTGCCTGCACTCTAATTTGCCCAGTGCCACAGACATTCTCATTCCCAGCCTGATGATTATACCAAGGACAGAAAATGCCCCTAAATTAATCCATCACACTGGCACAGCTTCTAATGAGTGGGAAATGCCAAAAATGATCCATTATCACTGCAATTGGAAAATCATTATATCATAGCTCAGCCCCAGCAACCAGTAAAGGAAATCTCTGAAGCGCGGAGTGGAGGCTGGTTATGGAAAACTAGCTCTGGTCTGGAGCTGGCTCCGTAGGGGCGCGGACTGATTTATATGTCCACACAGCTATGCCCATCCACATGTACAGACATTACCCCAGAGTACCCCTGTGTGCTTATCCCTGGGTTTGAAAAAAAGTCTTATTCACCCTGGCTTAAGTTTTCAAAGGTCACTTGACAAAAATGCAATGCCACAGTGCCCTCAAGTGGTCTGAATGATTTAGAAGAATTATTTCTTCAAGGAGTGTGGTTGACTCCTTTTGAAGATTTGTCTCAATGTTTGATAAAAAGAAAACACACACATGGGGAGAGAGACAGAGAGACACAGAGAGACAGAGAGAGAGAGAGAGAGAGAGAGAGAGAGAGGAGGGAGGGGAGGGAGACAGAGAGGGATGCAGATAAAATCTCAATTTGTATATTCTTATATTTTAAATTGTGTTTCATCTGATTCTTCACCTACTTCCCTTCTCACTGTAATGTGCCTTTAAAGTACCCCTTGGAAAGGTGTAAGACCAGTTTTTGCACCCATGAAAGTCTGATAAGCCAGGAATACTAATTCTTATTATCCTGCTAATTATATGGGAAAGGTTTTAAAAAAAAGACTCCAAATATGTAGAAACTCACAGGCAAAGTCTTTATCTTTCACCTTCTAGAGAGATAGATTCTTCCTAGAGAAAGGTAAATTCCTGGAGAAAGCAAATATTTCTGGTGAATTTACACTTGTGTCTAAGTAATTTCAAGATTTCTCAATTTCAGCTCAGGGATTTTCATATCCTTAGTTTCACATCGGATTGAATAAAACAAAGATGTGTATACCTTTAAAGTATTACTTAATTTGATTTAGCAATTAAGCATTTGATTTGATTTAGTCAGTTTAGCAATCACCTGAATCATTTAAGGTACTTATTTTTATCATATGTTATATAATTTTTTCCTTCATCAGCACTGACAGGTTTTTATTATGAAAAAAATGTCTTGACACTTTCTTGTTATTTGGGGAGTTATGTGTGTTTTCCTTATATGAGTTTTAAACCCTAAACAATTCTAGTTAAGTGTGGGAGAATCACTTATCATGGAATTACAATAGAAGGAAAAATTGATGAATGTTCACTAAAGTATAATAAGTCATGCATGATAGCAAACATTATGAATACATATACATATTAGCATACACTTATGTATGAATTAGGATATAAATCTCATGTGACCCCTGTAAATAAGAAGAAAAAAGCCTTCAGAGTGTTTGCACTGAAATTGACCAAGAAGTTTGAAAATTGAGTTTGATAAAGAAAGAGGGTCCATGTGAAGCTGACGTCTTTGCGTTGTCCTCATACTCTCGAGTCATGATGTTCTTATAAGAACGGTAATATGAGAAAAATAATACCTTGTAAATACTGAATCTTACTATTGACTTTTTTTTTTTTGGCTTTTTGGGTCACACCCGGCAGTTACTCCTGGCTCTGCACTCAGGAAATACTCCTGGCAGTGATTGGGGGACCATATGGGATGCCGAGGATAGAACCCAGGTTGGCCATGTGCAAGGCAAACACCCTACCCGCTGGACTATCACTCTGGCCTAGACAATTATTTCAGTACAGAAAAAGGGTCCCTTTCATTCAAGAGAGTAACTCGTTACTTCATGCAGGGCAATAAATCACCTGTATGATTTATATGGGTTATGAATTTCAGGTGAAAGATCTCTCCTGAGACTCACAGACATGGGGGCAGAGCTGTTACCAGCTCTCCCTGTGCCCAGCCTCTCACGAGGTGCCCAGAAGGGATGGCAGGTTCTAACCCTGGCCCGCCACCCCAGCAAAGCCTTGCAACAAGCCAGACGACCCCACACTCCATGAGGGCCTCCATTTTCCACATCTGGACTTCCTCTCATCAGAACTCCACCCAGCAGAAGAGCCTATTACAGCCCAGAGCAGTTCATCAATAAATGCTGGATTTAAAGGTGACTACAAGAGTATGCCAGCCGCACGTCAGAGCCTGGCAAGCTACCCGTGTTGTATTTGATATGCCAAATACCAGTAACAATTATAGACCTCATTCTCATGACTTGATGGAATGGTTTGAGGCTCTTTATGTTCCTGGAGCAATCAGGTGCCCTTGGGCTCTACTAGCATGAGACAGGACATAAGGAGATGTTATTGGTGCCCGCTTGAGCAAATCGATGATGAGCGGGAAGACAGTGATACAGTGTGATACAGTGATGAATTTCAGGCTGGTGCAAAGGCTTCAGCAGTTGGCAAATCAGGTTTCTGAGTTTGAGATATGGCATCCATGATTTTGTGTGCCATTATAGAAGCTTTAAAATATCTCTGAGACTTCCTAAAATGAGAACACTTAAAGGTCACCTGCCTATAAGGCCATTGCAAAAAATACAACTCTAAACATAAAGAAGCCTGCTGTGTTTTGTTGGAGAATCAGGACCAGTACCAGAACTTCACATATTTGAGGTTTACTCTATCACTGTGACATATCCCTGGTCCTACCACTGTGACATGTCTCATGGCTTAGGGCACAGTGCTTAACATAGAAAACACCCAATAAGTTCCGTTTAATTTTTCTTTATTTTGTTTTCATTTGTGGGTCATTCCTGCAGTGCTCAGGTATTAATATTGATTCTCTACTCAGGTCAATCACTCTTAGCAGTGATCAGGGGCTGGGGCTGGAGTGATAGTCCAGCGGGTAGGGCATTTGCCTTTCAGGCAGCCAAGATGAGTTGGATCCCAGCATCCCATATGGTCCCCTAAGCACCTCCAGGAGTAATTCCTGAGTGCAGAGCCAGGAGTAACCTCTGAGCGTCTCCGGGTGTGACCCAAAAAAGCAAACAAATTAAAAAAAAAAAAACAGTACTCAGGTGCTGGCTATCAGATCTGGGTTATTTGAGTCACAAGGAGAGATCCTTAAACACCCTACTATTTCTCCAGCCCTAATTTAATTTTTGTTATTTGTAGATATTTTCAGATTTTTAAAATGCTATAGCTATGCATATTTATTTGGGTCCAGTTGAATAGTAACCAAGACCACATAACTATAAACAGATATTCTGTTCATCTAAATCCAATTTAGAGGAAATTTGCATAGTGGGAGACTTCATATTTTTAAATGACCTTGATTTCCTAAACTTATTAACAGTTTTACAACTTATTTGCATCTCGCTGCTATCATCACAAAAATGAGAAAAAAAATTAGCTCTTTAGGAAACTCCTGGGGCCATTTCATTTACTAAAATTTTCAGCATGTTAATTTGTTTAATATACACTTGAATAGTTTGAAACATTTATATTATGGTATAGTAGAAATATGTCAAACTACAAAGTAGGAATTAGTGTAGTATTATGCTAAATAAGCAGATGCAAGATCTTTAAAATCCCATCATTTCTGTTTGAAGAAAATAGTAATTATGATTATAGCAAAGTTTGATGAGAAATCTTAAAAGGTATGTGATAGATACCAGATTTTATCAGCAAACAGAAATTGATGATTTCAAGAGTTTTCCCGATTTTAAGGATTTTTTTCTTTTTTAGTGAAATTGTGCTTTATTATATTTTCCAAGTCTAACAATGTGTCACCAACTTCTAGCTCAGGGTCCTAGTGGATATGAGGAAAGTGAGTTAGCATATCATTTAGGTACGCATATATGTCTTCTCTCAGATCTCTTTAAATATGTTTTCCACCACTTCTGTAAACCTAAGACCCCACTAAGTCTTGATATTTAGCTCCACCTGTTACAGGTCATTTAATGTCTCAGGCCATTGCTTTAACTGTTTTCTCATTTATACTGCCATTCCCTGGGAGTGCACCTAGCAACATCCTGTTATTTGTAGCGCTCCTTCTCTGATGAGTATGTTGACTTCTCAAATCTCCTAGTCAGAATTGTCCCTGCCCTTGCCGATCACCTAGTGCCTTTTGTTTACATTCACTTGGTTTTGATTCACACAGATTCTGGATCCACTCATTCTATTCCATTCAGCTCTAATTCTACCCACTTGTTCCCATCTGGAGTCAAAGTAAATTATTTGCCTTGCAGTGTGAGTAACAGAGCAATCTAAGGGTTAAGGGATTTAGCCTTTGGTTTCCAGGGAGGAAACAAACAAATGAACAAACAAAATTCATGTGTCCTGTACTCTTTATCTTCCAAAGTGGTCTGGCCATTTGAATTCAGTTCACTCATCTGTAAGATTTGGTGCACTGGGTTTATAGGGCTTCAGAGATGAGAATTGATTGTAGTTTTCTGTGCCAACTGCCAATGTTCTGTCATTTAGGACACTCCCTTGAATCCCAGACACACACACCCAACTATTCTAACACCCACATCTCTCTGTGCAAAACTAACCTCTCAGAAGTTACTGCTCCTAAACTGACTGTGATTTGATAGACTTTCACTGTGCAGAAACGGGATGTATCTCAAGCCTGGGGTACATTGGGTTTAGGCAATAACAGTTCCTGTTCCGGCTCACTGGACTGTTTTTCATGGTCTCCAAGACACCATCATGACTAATCTCCAACTGGCACAAAATCTGAGAACTTCTTTTAAGATGTTCATGAATGTCAACAATGAGATTGGCAAAAGTACTCGTCATTTTATCTTTATTATTAATGTACTGAAAGAAGAGGTATAGTTTTGGAGAACAAATGCATTCTACTTAAAAAATGAATGACATGAACATCTGAAATGCATGCTATGGTAAATTTTAATTGATTACAGTAAGGCATCACATTTGGGGCTTAGAAAAATAGTACAGTAGGTAGTGTTCTTGCCTTGCAATCAGCCGATATATTTTCAAGTCCAGCACCCTATATTGTTCTCTGAGTTTTACCAGGAATGACACTTCTGAGCACAGAGTCAGGAGTAAACTCTGAGCACTGCCATGTGTGGTCTGAGAACAAAACTAATGTATCTTATTGTCATTTACATATATCATATATTTGAAAACACACATGCAAATATTATGTAGTTAGTCTAGACTGCTCTCTTCCACGCTCCTTTCCCAGCCTAGCAGAAATCTGTACTATTCTCCTAACAAGTTTATCTAGAATCTTACCAGGATGTTTCACCCTACTATTTCCATATTAGTGTCTCTTGCTTGTTGCTTTACCCTGTGTCCCTTTATATATCAGCCTAATTGCTTTGTTTCTGATAGCTATGTTAAACTTTCATTGACTTAGAAAAAGCTGCACACTTTAAAAGTGTATGCTTAGATGTTTTAATGTAAAAATTCTATTTCGGTGAAGCCATCACCACAATCAAGATAAGGGACATATCCATGACCTTCAGATGTTTTGATTTGCCACTTTGTAATCATTATTTTTTAACTCTCTTCCCAAGCAATCTCTGAATTGATTTCAACTTTCAGATTTCTATCTGAAGTCAGTTTGTATTTTCTAAACTTTTCATCCAAGTAGGCTTAGGTAGTGTATGTTTTATGTATTTGCATGACTGCATGTTATTTCATCAGATCGGAAACAAATTAGAGATACTGCCTCATTGTGTCTGTGTGTGTGTGCGTGTGTGTATGTTTGAAGAACCATCAAGCAGTTTTATTGTTTGTATCATTTTCCATGCTTGTCAGCTGCATTTGAGCGCTCCAGTCGTTATGTATAATATTCTAGACAATTCTTGGTATGAGCCGTCCCCAGTTTTAGTTAATTTGCTGTGTGCAGTTGCACCACATTGTGTTTTAAATTTGTATGACCTTAATGGATGCCAGATGAGGACATTTATGTCCTTTTGACATTTTAGGTGTCCCATGGAGAAGTGTCTTTTCAAATACTTTTTAATCAAATTCATATTATCTTGTTAACGGTTGGGAGGTTTTGTTTATTTTGGTGTAAAACTTTTATCAGATGTGGGATTTCTGCAGATCATATCCCTGTTTTTTTCTTCTTAGCCACTTGTGTTTTTGGAAATTAGATACCCAGTTTGTGACTTTATTATCTTAGGATTATGATTATGACATTTTGTGTCAGACCAGTATCATACAAATTTGTTTTCTATTCTTTTCACCTGAAACTTGATATATTTCAATAACTAATTCAGATTTTTTAAAACTTGGCTAAATTTTAAGATTTCATACTTGTCTTATAACATTTTCTAAACTCACTTGTAATTTGTTTTCTATTAGACAGTTGTTGCAGGACTCCTCTAAGAGCCTCTGCATCTGCCCTGGATTGCCTCCTGCAGGTCTCTTTGTAGATAGGGGGTAGTTTAAATGTGTCAGTTTATCTGACCATGTATTCTGTACTGGCTGGTATAAATATTCTCTCATGCTACCACAATCATCGTGGGACTAGCTAGATTTTAACAGCATATTTGCCTGGCCATGTTGGATCTCTAAGTAATTAGACCAGAGAGAAATGTTGTTTGTCTCCAAGCAAGCAAGCATGGCTCCCTGATAACTCAAAGGCAACTAAAATACAAAACTACCATGAAGTAGACGAGACTTTTGTGAAGACTTGGAGAAATATTTAACTGGCATTAATATAGTCTTTGGTACAGAGGCTTGCCATCTCAAAAACCCCTTCTCTACCCTATAAAGGATTTTCCAGGAAGATCTTGGTTCAAGATATTAGCATATAAAAGGGCCTAGGTGAGGTGCTGGGAAAAATTACCTGAGGGCATTTGACCCTCCATGCTTCCCATAATAGTGGAAGGTCTGAGTTGCAGGTGTATAAAACTAGCCTGCTTCCTCTCTTGCTCTCTCTTTTTTTTTGGGGCTCTCTCTTTGTGAGGTCGCACTCTTGGGAGTCTTGTCTTTGTCTCCTCTTTACAGGGCCTCAACACGTGGTGGCCGCCATCTTGGCCTACATGTGTCTGGGGTTCTAGCCGGGAATTCTAAGCACAGGGTTTTTTCTACTGTTGATTTATATGCCTAAATATGTGATAGGTAAAGCATTTTAAAACCTACGCTGGATTCCTGAGTTTTCATCCATTCCCCACTGGCTTCGAGGTAGAAGGGAACTCGCTTCCTGGCACTGTTGGGGACCCCAGCGGCGTCCCCGACAGACAGTCATGTCCATAAATACAGAGCTTCCATTCTTTCTCTTCTCAATTTTGTATTTTTATTTACTTTGTAGCAAAGTTTTGAAGTTTTGCAATATTATTTATCTATTTATTTATTATTGCCTTAAGCTACTTCCTTTACTTGTTTATTGTTCCTCCAGAGTGGTGTTACACAGGTTACTGTGTTGTGTGTGTGTGTGTGTGTGTGTGTGTGTGTGTGTGTGTGTGGTTTATTTGTTTCTGGTCATACTCAGTAGAGCGCTGGGCTTATGCCTGGCTCTGGACTCAGGAATCACATCACTCAAGAAATGGGGGACCATTTGTGCATCTAAAAGTTTGAACCTGGGTCCATTATGTTCAAGGCAGGCAGCTGTTGTTTGGTTGCACTGACCCTTCTAATCTTACTCCTTATTTTATGGGAACATCATTTAGTTTTACTCTTAGAATAAATGATGTATTTGCTAAATACTTGTTTAAATTAACATTAGTGATAATTACTTCCAAACTAGAATAATGTGCTTTCCCTTTTTTTTGGTTTGAAAAGAAATCAATTTCTTTTCTAGTTTGCTGGATATTCACTCCCTGCCACCCCAGAATGTATAGTGGAGTCATTAAGTTTTTTTTATCGGTTGATTTTTTTTTATAATTATTTGTGAATTGGGGCCAGAGAGATAATCCAGCAGATAAGGATGCTTCCTTGACTGTACATGACACAATTGGATCATTTGCAAAGTATTTGGTTCCCTCAGCACTACCAGGAGTGATCCCTGAGCACTAAACCAGAAGTATGTCTTGAGCACATTGATGTAACTAGCACAGTCCTGACCTTGCCAAAAAAGTAAAACTGAGATGTTTTTAAATTTACAATCTAAGCGTTTATGCCAGTATGATCATTTATGCCCTCTGATGATTATGTATTATTCTATTTTATATTTTTAAATTCAGTTTTCTTGTAGTAAATTTGGTTGGTTTTAATATAAAAAGTATGCTAAGGGAATGAATTTTAAGTCACTCTGTTTAAATAATTGAATTTATAAATCATTGATTTTTTAACCTTAAAGGTTCATGTATGTAATTATTATTTTAATATATTTTATTCATGTTTGTGGGTTAATTTTCATCTAATATAATATTCCTTCTATGTGAGTAACTTTTTAAACAACTTTCATATTACATGACTTCATGTGGAAATTTTTAGCTTATGTCGATTAATAAAACTCTTTGAATATATACTCTTGTAGGAAGATATCTTATCTAGTATAGAGATATAGTTCAGTACTTTTTCATTATTTGAAACGCTGTTATGTTCTCTTTCTTTTTTTCATTATTCAAAACACTGTTGTGTTCTTTTCTTTTTTTTTTGCATTGTTTTTTACTGAAACATGGCCATAAACTATTATCTTCATTGTAATTCCTCAGTATATACTTTATCTGGCTTAGTTTTCTCATACTCACTGGCTTGGAGGAAATGATAACTTTGTACTTTTTGTTTATCATTTTGCAATCTCTTTGTCTTGGACTTATCTGAGACTAATGGATTCATGGAATTAAACCTTTCTTTAGATTTGTATTGTTTGGAAATTTTTCAATTCCTTCTTAAAGTTCTTCGCAACCTCATGCTTCACCTGGAGCAAGAATCTTGCATTTTCACAGCAGCACACTAATGTTTTGTTCATGAAAGTCTCTGAGAGCACTAAGTTGGAGAACTAACCAAGCTCCTATAATTATTTTCTGGTTCCCATGCTCTTCATTGATACCAGGTTATTTGAAGCTTGTTATTTCAGATAAATATATCAATGTTTAATCTTTTAAAATGCTCTATAAATGTTCTTTCTTCAAGGAACAGTAACACAGTCCTTATACTAATTGTCTAGTGAGTCTGTGTGATATTCCCCAGTTATTATCTCTTCAGTCTCTACGATAACTTCACTGTAGTTACATTGGCCCCTTATATTGTGCTTTATACATTTCAGTTACCCTGGATGTCATCTTCATCCTCTTCCTAAACCTGCCTGGACAATATATCTGCATCGAGGATATCTCGTGTGTCACTTACCAGTGAAGCCTAGTGTAACATAACTTTATTTAAAAAAAAATAAACCTCTTTTTTCTTGTTCACACTACACCTTCCTTAATTTCTGTTTGTTTTGTTAATTTGTTAATTTGTAAAGATCAGGTCCTGCCCAGATCTTTCACATTTATACACTGTATACAGTTCTAGCCAGGTTTTAACTGATACCTGTCATCCCAGTAAGCCTAGCAGGAGCCAGAGCAACCCTCACATGAGGAGGTCAGTCATTCTCAACATCCACACTCCATAGTTCCTCAGAGCTTTACCCAAGAGAAAACCTGATCATTCTCCTTTAAGTTTCATCAGTAAATGCTTGAGATGAGAGCCTTCTACTGAGGGAGTACTACCTACACAGCATAGCTTGGCAAGCTACCAGTGTTTTATTTGATATGCCAAAAACTAACTATCATGGACCTCAATTCCGTGACCTGAAGTATGGTTTGAGGCTCTTCCTGTCCCTGGAGCAAGCAGATGCCCTTGGGCTATACTTGCTTGTGGCAAGACTTATGGAGATGTTACTGTGCTTGCTCTAGCAAATTGTTGAACAACAGGAAGACAGTGGTACAGTGATAACAGTCAACATGTTTGCTTAGGGGCAACACTCTGCAGTGATAAGGGCTTACCCCAGACTAGGCTCAGGGATCTCTCCAAGCAGGGCTTCAGGGACCACATGAGTTCTATTAATCAAGGCTTGGTGGCCACTTGCAAGGCAAACCCCCCTACCCACTATACTAACACTCCCAAACCTGGGCAGTGCGTTTTTTGGGGCCCAGAAGGCAGTGCTCAGAGCTTACTCATAGATTTGTGCTCATGGATCAATCCTGCAGGGCTCAGGGGACCAACAGGGGTGCTCAGGATCAAAGCTGGATAGGCATCATGAAAGGTGAATGACTGGGCATCATCTTTCTGTTACTTATTTGCCTATCCTGACTATGTTGAACGTTCCCTATAAGTATTTACTGGTTGAATACTAAATTTATGTAGCTATTGTCACATATTACAAGTACCTATTAATGTCCTATCTCTTATCAAACACTGAAAGTCTAATGGAAGACACTGAAAAGATCATTAACAACAAAATATATAGTCGGATGTTTGGAAAGTCTGTTCCACAACTGGGTGGTCTCCATGATAATACTAAATTAGCCCTTTTTTCCTCTCAGAAATAGTCATTTGCATGTAATAAGTACGTATAAGGTCTTATGTATTTGTTTAATCCTAATCTCTTATAATTGTGTGTATTACACATACTTAATTTATGCATAAAGCTTCTCAGATGCAGAGGAGGAAAAAAATGCATAATCTCTGATTATGTGAAGGACCACTGCTGTGAGTGATGATTTAAGGACTAACCATAAGTTACAGGAATAATTAAGAATAAGAATGTTTAAACTCTGAGTCTTAATGAATTGGATGTAGTGAAAATTGGGGATAGAATACTTGTGGTCAGAAACCAAAAAAAAAAAAATTTGGGTGGACTAGGGCAAAGAATTATACCGAGTACCTTCTGATGTGGCCCACCCTCACTGTTAAAGTAAAATAAAATTAAGTGTAAAATACCCATAATACTTTACCCTTAACTTTGCTCTTTCATAGTGGTCCTATTCCCTGGCTTGCAGCTTTCTCTAGTCTGCTGAGTATAAAATTGATTTTAGATTCCAGCACTTGGAGCCTTTGCATTGAATTGCTTCCAGATTGGCTGAGTATCACAAGGAGTCTCCCACTGGGATCTCTGAGTACTGCTTGGGATATCCTCCCTCCAAATGTAGATATTGATGGTGACTTGTGTATCCTTAATAAGTGGCATGGTAGAACATCTGTCCCCATATACATGAGGCATCTCAAGTGATACTTGAGATAATTCAAAAGTAGATAATTACACTAAGTGAGAACTATATTGTATTGTTCTCGAAAATCAGTCATAGAAGCCAGTAGGGCTAAACATTGAACAGATACTTTTGATTTCAATTGACTACAGAATTTGTTCTCTGTACCCAAAGCTTTTACCAGGTTGTATATAAGCAAGGATTATCAGCATCACAATCTCAACAGCACATACTACTTATTGTGACATTTCTAGAACTTAAAGCATGAGTTGTCTCTAAATTAAGTACTGAATAATGCCTTAATAAGATCCAGATCTATTCAGTCCAATGAATTCTGAAGTCTCTTATTTTAATGTTTTCAGTAGCTAGTAAAGATGAGACTTAGTGTCTACCCAGAACTGCAAGTATTAACTTTCAGAAACAAGAGTCATCTTTTGCCATCCTCATATAAAGAAAGAATGTAGTTGTGTATGTTTATTTTTGAATTAATATTTTTTCTGATTTTGAGCTTGCTGTCAATAAGTGAAATGTATGGGTCATGTGGCGATGTGCAGTTTTAATTTTGGGAGACACACTGTTTTCCGTAGAGGTTGAACCAAAGAACATCCCCAGAAACTGGCAGAATTTTCTTAATTATTGCATTCCCACCAACAATGGTTGTTTCCCTTCTTTCGGATGTGGCTATCCTCACTAGTGTGTAATGATAACTCAATTCATTTCTGTTTTGGTTTGGGTTTTCCTCATACGTTATTCTGACATCTTCACTGAAATTGCTGAATTGGAAAAGTGCATTTTGCAGGCACAAAATGGGTAGACTAGAAGCAATATAAGGACAGATGGAGAGTCATTAAGGTGTCCCTTTGGTGGGAGTGTAGGCCCAGTAATGTGAACATTGACCCTATTGTCACTTGTCACTTGTCTTCCCATTGTTCATTGATGTGTTCGCGAGGAAGCCAGTAAAGTCTCCATTCATTGGGAATGAGGTCTATTATTATTACTGGTTTTTGGTGTATTGAATACACCATAGGTAGTTTGTCAGTCTCTGCCGTGGCTCTGGGTTTATCCCAGGGGACCCAGCCTTTATCTAAGTCAGACCATCAACCATCGGGTCCCACGGGCAGAGCCCTGGTGTAGACAAGCCTGTCTCCTGTTTGCCACCTGCTAACGCAGCCGGGCACTGCAGCCACACCTGCAATACCTCGACCCTATTGTAGCCTTGTTAAATATATGTATAAGAACGATCATGATCACGATCTTCCCGTTGATCATCTATTTGCTAGAGCGGGCACCAGTATTATCACCATATGTCCTGTCTCATGCCAGTAGAGACAGGGGCATCGGCTTGCTACAGGAACATAAAGAGCCTCAAACCATTATATTAGGTCATGGGAATGACCTAATATAATTGTTACTGGAATTTGGCATATCATATACAACACGAGAAGCTTGCCAGGCTTGCCGAGCGGGAGGCAAACTCTTTTAAACACCTCCAAATAAAGCATTTATTGATGAACCGCGCAAAGCGCCGCAGGAGCCGGGCTGTGATGGGCTGGTCTGCTGGGTGGAGTTCTGACAAGAGGGAAGTCCAAAAGTGGAAAATGGCGGCACCCATGGAGTGAGGAGGGGTGGTCTGGCTTGTTGTGAGGCTCTGCCGAGGTGGTGGGCCAGGGCTAGAAGCCGCTATGCCTCCCGACTGCCTCATGAACGGCTGTGTACAGGGAGAGCAAGGAACAGCTCTGCCCCATGTGTGAGAGTCTCTCACACAGAGTCTCTCACACATGTATAAGAACATACATATAAAATTTGTGTATGTATGCAGATATAAATACACACACATATAACTGTGCATATATACAGACAAAGAGAGTGAAAGAGAGATAAGGTGGACAAGAAGGGAAGACTGGGACAGAAGTGGTTCAATGTTTGTTTTCTTTGCCTACTCCCTCCCCGTTGACTTAAAAGTGAAAATCTTATATGCTTTGAAAATTCAGGATTTTTTGTAAAAATCTGAATCAACCAGATCAGGTTGATCTTGTTTTGTGATGTTATTTCCCCTACAATATTATTTTGTTGAATGTCTCTTGGAGACAACCAACAACTATGACAGAAGGGACCAGGCTCTCTCTAGATGATATATCTGTTATTAGTTTTTTAAGAGAACAAAAAATTAGTTTTAAAATTTTAAAACAATAACAGGTTAGATGTTAATCTAGGCTGTGGAAATATGAAAGACTCTATAGCTTATATAGACCTAGACATAACTTCAGATTCTTTTGTTTCTGGTCACACCTGGTGATGCTCAGGGTTGTTTCCTGGCTCTGTAATCAGGAATTACTTTTGGAGGTGCTCAGAAGACACTATGAGATGCTGGGGATGGAACCTGGGTAGACTGCCTTCGAGGCAGCACCTTATCACTTTTCTCTTACTTCGTCCCCATTTTCAGATTTTTAATGACTCCTTAGTTGCAACACATCTGTAAGGTAGAATTTTTTTGTATCCTGATTGCCTAGATAAGAAAATACACGACACAGTGTCATTCAGTCACAAATCCAGAGTTTCACAGGAATAACATTAAGCACCTGAGAGTTGGACCTCTACATTTTTACTTCAAGGACTGACTGCTTAACTATTTATAGGAAATCAGCGTGTTCACTTTGTAGGTGTAAGAGCTTACAGTGCATAGAAAGAGGATAGATAAATCAGCGTTTTACCTCTAGCTACTATGAATGGCACAAATGATGACATTTATGGCATAAGTTTTTATTTAAACTATCACTCATCTGTGTCTATACCTTCTTTCTGTTTCTCTTTTCAAATAAAATATTTTCTTTGAAGTGGATTTTTAAATGTCATCTGTTCTATAATCTCTTCTCTGGCCTTAAAACTCTTTTATGCTTCTTGAATTTGGGAGAAAACTGCTTCAGAAAGTTAGACAAGGATAGAATATTAGAGTAATGAGCTGGAAATTGGCATTTCTCTTAGAAATAATTTGGTGTCCATGGGTATTTCTAGCAATTTCTTACATGGTTTAGTTCTATTGTATTTTTCCTGATACATAGTGATGTTCTTTCTAACATGGGAAGGTAGCAAATATAGATACATTCCCACTTTTTCTGATGTTTTGGATAAAATATATCATCATCATGTTAGTGTTAGCTAACAATAGAAGATGTACAGGAACTGTAATTAGCAAGAAAGGGAGGTTATTGCTTATAGATTCATCATCCAATGATTTTTTTTAAAGGTTAGATAGTCTGCTTTTCTCTCTAATCACTTGTCTTGTCTAGCCCACTGTCTAGTTCACCAGCCATGGACTAATCTAGGAAACAGTAGCAAGATTCTGGCAACTTACACAATAAGCATCTTGTGTTGGAGATAAGTATATACATTTCTATTAAATAACATAAAATGCAGGAAGTATAAATTACTTTATCATTCTGTTTGGGGTTTGAATTTATTTCCAATGGTGGTAACTGAGTAATGTTTAGTATTAGTATGACCATGATGTTGGATCCTCTGTAGTTTCTGGGATTAAGTTACAGTGATTGTTTGTAATAGTCATTGTTGGATGACAGGCTTAGCTCATTTGGGAGCTTTGCTGTTTTACCCACTCAGACTTTAATCTACTTACATGTTCTTAAGCCAAGGTTCATTCTAACAAGATCTCTCTTCTATGTAAAAACTGATAGAAGGTGTGGCAGTTACAGAAGTCATCTTGACTCTGAATAACTTCTGACTTATTATATATCTACTAAAACATCTATGTTATCTAGATTGGGCACAGCCCCTCTCTATACCCACTGCACCCAGACTGGGACAGTTAAAATTTACCAGGAGGCCACTAATTGGCTACGTTGAAACTATCATTTAAGATTATAGGAAGGATCATATTAGTTTGCCCTCACACAGGCGAATGTGACCCTTTCAGTATATGAAGAACAAGATACTCAGAACCACCCTGGTGCAGATAAGAAATAAGAAGGACATCGTGGGTACCATCTAGATTACATGAAGCCCATGTAATTAAGATGTATTACTTTATATCACCCCCTCTCAAGTATTTTACATAAAAGATATTCTTGTTTTTTGTTTTTTTTTTGCTTTTTTGGGTCACACCCGGAGACACTCAGGGGTTACTCCTGGCTCTGCACTCAGGAATTACTCCTGGCGGTGCTCAGGGGACCATATGGGATGCCGGGATCGGGATCAGGATTGAACCCGGCTGGCACAGGCCAGCCTTGTGCAAGGCAAACGCCCTACCTGCTGAGCTATCACTCTGGCCCAAGAGATAATCTTGGAAGAAAGTATTAGTCCTTGGCATAGTCCTTTGTTTATACCTAAAATAGGGTGTGGCACCACCCTTCTACAATCTGTTTAGGGTTCTTTTTTACAGGACACTCCCCTGTCAACAGATAGGATTACTGGTTTAAGTGACTGATTTGAGTCCCCTTCTCCTTTTCCCCTTCATTTGAGTAGGACTCCTCGGGTGAGATCTTCTCTCTTTGGTGGGAGACTTGGTCTCTTTTGAATGGCCTAATTTCCGACCAGAGCTAGAGTTCTTTCATTATATTGGATTGCAGTGGTAGAGATTTTGTACTATTAAAAGCCTTTTTGGTACTGCACCAGACTCGTGAGTTTTCATCTGTTCCCCTGGCGGCCTTGGAGGTAGAAGAGAACTTCTGTCCTGATACTTTGGAGACCCCAGCGACTCCCGACATGTCATTTTCCTAATGTGTCTTATTAGAGTTTATATATTTTTAAATTATTTCATGAGATGTTGAAAGATACCACCTTGTAGGTATTTTGTAGTCTTGTTTTAAAAGTTTGCTTTTTAAGTTTTCAGTTTTTCTCAATATAGTCTTCTGATTCTCTACATCCACCTTCTTTTTTTTTAACATTTTATTATACCACCGTGAGATGTACAATTACGACGTTGTTCATGCTTGGGGGTTTCGGTCACACAGTGTTCCAGCACCCCACCCTCCACCAGTGCCCCTCAACCACCACCCATGTCCCCAATTCCCTCCCCCTCCCATGTCCTGCCTAAATAGCAGGTTCTTTATCTCCTCTCTCTCTCTCCCTCTCTCTCCTCCTTCTCCCACACATTGTGGGTTACACTACGCACACTTAGAAGCCATCATTTGCATTTTTTTTGTCTGTATTTAATGCTCAGTTCTATGTTGGTATCAAACCTTTTGACATTTATTCACACATGTTCCCTTCTCTATCTTACCTAACCTCTGACTCCCACACGCTTGTGGTAATTTCCACTTTTGGTAAGATCACTGGTATATTTATGTCATGCAAATAAATGCAGTCATTCGATGTCTTTCTCTTTCCTTCTGACTAATTTTACTCAACATGATTCTTTCCATGTCCATCCATTTATAGGCAAATTTCATAACTTCATTTTTCCTGACAGCTGCATAGTATTCCATTGTGTAGATGTACCACAGTTTCTTTATCCAGTCATCAGTTCTTGGGCATACTGGTTGTTTCCAGGTTCTGGCTATTGTGAATAGTGCTGCTCTGAAAATAAAAGTGCGGATTGTGTTTCCGCTGTGTGTTTTTGGCTTCCCAGGGTATATTCCCAGGAGTGGTATGGCTGAGTCAAAGGGGAGCTTAATTTCTAGTCTTTGGAGGAATGTCCATATTGTTTTCCAGAAAGGTTGTACAAGTCGACATTCCCACCAACAGTGTATGAGAGTCCCCTTTTCCCGCATCCACGCCAGAACTTGTTGCCTTTACCCTTTTGGATATGGGCCATTCTCTGTGGTGTGAGGTGATATCTCATTGTTGTTTTGATTTGCATCTCTCTGATGATTAGTGTCTACGTCCACCTTCTTAATTTATGTTCTTTTCATGCTTACTATTAATTTGAAAAATTTAGATTACTTCTTAGGATAGGGGCTTTAGACTGAATTTTTCTATACTTGGTTATTTGATTTTTTTTTTAATTTTCATTTCAGCCTTAAATACTGATCTTCTCATCGAACCAATGGTTACATTACAGATGCCTGTGTTCATCACTTATTGTGATGAACTATACATTGTGACAGATGAGTCTTAAATAATCTTCTTAGAAATATCCTCATATGTTGATAAAGGCCAACAGTATAAACATTGTCTCAGAATACAAATATTCTGAGACTATGTTTATGTAATGTGCATGCTCAGAAATTAGTGACATGTTTGATGAACAAAGTCACACTTTGCTTTCTTGCCTGGCATTGACATTTACACTCCTTGTTTTATTCATGGTTTGAGAAATATGACTCAGATTTGAAGAGACAAAAATGTCATGTACTGATTCAATTTTGATATCCTGGTTCATGTAAAAACAGTTGTAAGTTTCAAATAACTGAAATCCATCTCACAGAAGATTTGCAAAACCTCTTTGTACTAGGATTGCCACTGGCGCCATTGAGGAAGTATTTGCAGGTATCTAAATTGTTTCTTAGGGCTGGGCAAAGAAGGCCTGAACCTATTCTTGCTCCAGTGTGCCATGCAGTTATGGTAGAATAGTTTCAAAGCTGGGGAAAATAAAAAATTAAGCATTATCCAACTTATATCTGTGGACGCCTCTGCTATGAAAGTCACATTGAGGGACATAGCACTGATAAAAAAATAAAATTGACTTTCATGCATGTACAAATTAATAGGAAATTCTTGATATCCAATGGAAAGCAACTGTCCTGTTGATTCCAAATTATGGAGGAAGCAAAAATAGCATAGGTTGTAATTATCAAGACATCAGGAGCTGGGTCAAATGGGAGCTCAATATCTAGTTTTTGGAGGAATGTCCGTATTGTTTTCCAAAAAAGACTGGACTAATCGGCACTCCCACAAACAGTGGAAGAGAGTCCCATTTTCTCTGCATCCCTGCCAGCACCAGTTCTTCTTGCTCTTATGGATATGTGCCAGTCTCTGTGGTGTGAGATGGTACCTCATTGTTGTTTTGATTTGCATGTCCCTGATGATTAATGATAAAGAGCACTTTTTCATATGCCTTTTGGTCATTCGGATTTCTTCTTTTTGGAAGTTTCTGTTCCTCATTTTTTGATGTAAAAGTTCTTTTTTTTTTTTTTGGTAAAGTTCTACCAGTGCCTGATAATATCATGGATATTAACCCTTTACCAGATGGGCTTTTTTGTGAATATTCTTTCCCAGTTTGTGGACTGTCTCTGTATCTTGGTCAGCATTTCTTTTGGGGTGCAGAAGCTTTTCAGTTTTATATAATCCCATATGCTTATCTTTGCTCTATCTGCTTAGTGGGGTTTTGTCTTTGAAAATACTTTTATCTAAATGTCATAGAACACTTTTCCTATGTTTTCTTTGATGTACCTTATAGATTCATGTCTGATGTTGAGATCTACAATCCTTTTTGATCTGACTTTGTGCATGGCAATAGAAGGTCTAAGTTCATTTTTTCACATGTAGCTGCCAGGTTTTCCCAGCACCATTTGTTGAAGGGTTTTCTTAAGACCCAAAAAACACACAGCAGAAACACAATCTGTACTTTTATATTCATCGTAGCTCTATTCACGATAGCCAGAATCTGGAAACAACCTAAATGCCGAGGAACAGAAGACTGGATAATCTGTGGTACAGCTACACAATGGAATACTATGCAGCTGTCAGAAATGATGAAGTCATGAAATTTATCTGCAAATGGATGAACATGGAGACTATCATGTTTGGCTAAATTAGTCAGAAGGAAAAGGACATATATAGAATAATTACATTCATTAATAGGATATATATATTTATATCCCATTAATGAATGCAATCATTATATATAATGCAATATATATGCTATATATACCAGTATATATATAGAGATATATATAGATATCTATCTATCTATCATCATCTATCATATATATATATATATATATATATATACACCAGTGTTCCTACTAATTGTAGGAAATGGCAATGTCAGACTAGAACTCACCACTGAATATATACAAAGAGACTTACATGATAAACTCTAAATGTCTGTAGGACATGCCACAATGTATGAGAAAAGAAAAAAGTGAGAGAAAGTGAGAGAGAGACAGAGACAGGGACAGAGACAGAGAGCAGAGAGAGAAAGAGAGGAAAAGAAAAAGTGCCTGCCGTAGAGGCAGGCTGGGGGTGGGTAGGAGGGAATGTGGGAACATTGGTGGTGGGAATGGGGCACTGGTAGAGGGATGGGTGCTGGAACACTGTATGACTGAGACCCATTAGGAATATCTTTGTAATTATATATCTCACAGTGGTATCATAAAAAGACATAAGGGACTGTAAACTAACTATACTAATACCATTTGGTTATAAATAAAAAGTCTACTGAAATTTGGTACATTTTCTTCAAATTTGTATCTGCTCACAACAAGAGAAGATTTAAAATCTTGGGACAGGATCACAGCATATGTGAGGCACTTCTCCTGTTTTTGGTTCTTTTTTACCACATAGTCCCCCAATAATCACCAGGTGCAGCACAAGGAGCA
Organism: Cryptotis parvus; assembly: GCA_021461705.1. Taxonomy (NCBI): domain Eukaryota; kingdom Metazoa; phylum Chordata; class Mammalia; order Eulipotyphla; family Soricidae; genus Cryptotis; species Cryptotis parvus. The sequence goes on along the minus strand of JAJIBD010021888.1, from coordinate 147,538 downwards.
GTGAGGCACAGGCAAAGTTGAGCACCACTCACTGTTAGGGCACCAGGCTCTTATAAACAATAAAATACAAATGCATTTTATTTAAAACAAAAAGAGCAAAATATAGCCTATAATGACTATTTGAATCCTTTTTGCTGGTAAGAGTACATAGTTTCTGTCGTGTAAACAATATAAACAGTATATTCTTAATGCACTTTAAAAATTGCTATGAATACTACCCTATTTTTGCAAAAAAATTCTTAGATCATGTAAAATTTAGTTTTATATTACCCCTACATGCTAAAAAAATATTTTTTCTACAATTAGTTTTCAGATTTGCTAAATGATTTTAGAAGGCTAGCTTTTGATATTTTATGTCAAAACTATATAAAGAAAAAATTCCCTTTGTAATTTTGAGTGTGGGCTACCTCTGTTTAAAATTAATCCTATTATCTCAAATAACTTCTTAAATTTTATTTGAAAGGATGTATTTTCAAGGGCATAACATTATAAGGAGATTAGACCTTAGGAAGGTAATGTTTTGGAACTAAAATAATGTAATCAACATGAAACATTTGGGTACAATTATTAAAATCCACAAGTGTGAAAAACAAAGAATATCCTAATTAAAGAAGAACAGATGTTGAATTATATAAAAATAAAAATGCAAAATAAGAAACATCTAGTAATTATATTTCTAACAGCTCGAGAAAACACAAGAAAAGAACATTGAACCTTTGAATTTTACTTCTGGTGATTTTGGATCTTAAAATACTTTCAATGTGCCAGGTAGCAATTCTATTTTGCAGATTTGCTTCTTTGACAATCCTCCAAATATCCTTTATTTTGGCTCATTATTTTAATATAATTCTGGAATTTACTTATTAAGTGATTTTATTAATAGCTGCTTATCTGCTTTAACTGGAATAGGAAAAGGGATGACAAAATTAACTCCTGTTCCTTGAAAGTGCTGTGTCTACAAAGAATATATACACATACACATATCATATATAAATATATATCTTCATATATATATATTAAGCATATATTAAGCATATATTAAGCATATATTACAATATATTACTGGTGCCCACTCTAGCAAATAGATGATTAATGGGAAGATAGTGATAGTGATATTAAGCATACTAATCAAAGTCTGGATCAAAAATCTGAATATATGTATATATTCATACTGATGAATATATGCATCTTCATTCAATTTCTTATTGTATACTCATCAGATCACCTCTCTGTGTGATGAGACCTAGGTACCATCTCAAACTTGTAGAAAAAGAAATGCATCATGCACCGCCTCCTATGATTATTATACGTCCAGATATATGGAAAGCCGTGTCACCAAATCAGAGCAAAGAGAATATACTTCTTACAAGCCTGTAACATTTAAATAAATGTTTTTGTAAAAGATTTGGTTTTAAAATATAATGAGGATTTTGAAGAAAATGGAGAAAGGTGTATCTGGCTAAGAAACTCACCTTAAAAACTATGGTAATATAGTAGAGTTTTTGAACTGTTTAATGGCAGGATTGTGATAACATTCTTAGGATGCAAGAGTGTGTGGCAATCTTACCTTTGACAATTAATTAATGGAAAGTCAAATCCAAAGTATAAATTTAAAAAGCACCATGCAAATGCATTCAAATATGTTGAAAAGAAGATAAGGACGCTCAGAGGCATTTATGTTTGTATTGGGTGAAATAGATTGATGGAATGAAAATTGGGAGCAAACACAGTGTTGAGTCAATAAGGACCCTTCTTCTGTGGCAACTATCAGAAAAGAACATCCGGTAAATTAAAGAAAAATATGCATTAATGAAACTTTTGGTGAGATCCTGGTGGTGAATCCGTGAAAACAGCTCATGAAGGAACTTGATGTATTGGGTTTGAACACCCTGTTTGGCTAGGGGCTTCGATGACTGCTTCAGTCTCCACAGAATCAAAGGCTTTCTGTAAATCAATGATCTTGAGACAGAGCGGCATCTTGTACTCCCTACAAACCTCAATGAGCTTGGTTACTGTGTAGATATGGTTGATTGTGCTGAATCCTTTCCGGAAGCCAGCTTGCTCACATGGTTGTCCTTCATCTAGTATTCTGCCAATCCTGTTCAGGATGACTCGTGTAAACAGCTTGTGGATGACGGACAACAGGCAGATGGAGCGATAGTTGCCAATGTCGTGAATGTCTCCCTTCTTGAACAGTAGAACTGTCCTACTGGTTTTCCATTGTGAGGGCACCTTGCATTAGGGCAGGTAGCAGGTGAAGAGCCGAGCTAGTGTATTGATGAGTACCGATGGCAGATTCTTCAGGTGTTCGGGTCTGACTTTGTCTGGGCCTGGTGCTGTTCCCTTCTGTACCGACGAGCTTGGATGTTAGCTTTGGTCTCCTGAGGCTCGCGCCTTGCCACGTTGGCGAATGAGCTCAAGAGTTTCTGAAGACAAGCGTCCTTTTGTGTCTACAAATGATCACTTCTTTGTACCCCATTCTACAAAGAAGTGATCATTGATGTCAAAAGAGGGGTTCGACAGGGTGATACCATTTCACCAAAACTCTTCAGCGCCACCCTCAAAAACATCATGTGAGAATTAGAATGGGAAGGAATGGGAGTGAAGATAGATGGTTGGCAACTACACCATCTCCAATTCGCTGATGACATCGTTCTAATACACCAAACATTAGGCAAGCGACACAAATGCTGGCTGACTTCGACCGAGAATGTGGAAAGATAGGTATACAGTTGAATCTAAAGAAAACCATGTTTATGAAAAACATGTAAGCTAGTTCCAGAGGCCCCATTCACTCTCAATGGAACAAACATCTCTGAATGCAGCAGTTATGTGTACCGAGGTCGAGAAATCAACATGATGAACGACCTAAAACCTGAGCTGCGCAGGAGGAAGAGAGCTGCATGGAATGCCTTCAAAGGCATCGAAGAAATAGCTAAAAGGCAAAGAACCTCTGGCTCCGGGCACATCTCTTTGACTCCACCATTCTCCCTGCATTAACATATGCCTCAGAGACCTGGGCCCTATGAAAGCAGGATGAGAATGCTATTCGGGTCTCCCAGAGAGGAATCGAAAGACCTATGTTTGGAATATCATGCCTCATTCAAGTGAGAGAAGGAATCCGGAGTTCTGACCTCCGTCGCTATTCCAGAATCAGGGACGCTGTTTTGTTTGCCAAGGCATTGAAAATCCGATGGGCTGGACATGTAATGCGATTTGGAGACAACCACTGGACTAGAGCCGTTACCGACTGGATCCCACGGGATGTCAAAAGATCACATGGACACCCACCTACAAGATGGTCAGAAGACCATGAAGGAACGGTATGAGGCTCTTCATATTCCTGAATCAACCAGATGCCATTGGGCTACATTGGCACGTGATAGGGTCCAATGGAAATGTTCCTGGCACCCTCTCAAGCAAATTGATGAATAACTGAATAACGGGATTCAAGTGATCAAGTGATCAAGTGATGAAAATTTTAAAAAATGGCAGCTAGATCAGGGAATAAACTGTAACATTCCAACTATATTTCCTTTCTGCTATGTTGGTTAAGGTATCAAGCTTCAATGTACAACAAACTTGTAGAAGCAAAAATAATTAATATATAGCTTAATATATTAAGCTAAATATATTATATATTAAGAAGTAATATATTGCTTAAAGAATATATAACAATATCAAAAGAATTAATATATAGCTTAATATAGTAAGCTAAATATATTGACTTAAAGATATATATCAGTAATTTAGTGTCACTTACTGTGAAGTCATCTCAGTTTACCTCACCCCTTCGTCACAGTTACTGTGTTTTACCATTTGAAGATTTGGTATCTTGGAGACAGCTCTCGGCTATAACTACAGGGATTACTGGTCCACATGTCCGTAACATAGCAAAGTGGGACTGATCACATGATCCTAGATCGTTCCAAGATTTAAAACAATATTGCTGGGCTTAATGGGTCTATAATTATGCAAGAAACTGGTCCATTGATGATTATTTCATATCTACTTTTGAAAGAATCACAAGTTTAGCCTGGTTTGGCTTATTTAAGAAATGGCCTTTCACTTTGGGAGTGGGCCCGTCGCCTCCGGGGGGGTCCCGGAAGCAGCCGGATGGAACTCGGCCCACCACACTAGCCACCATTTTCGTTGTCCAGACGCTGGGAAAATGTCCCACGACCAGAGGACCAGCAAAGCCGGTTCGAAGCCCAGGTTGCGCTGCCGCTTGCGCGCTGGGCCACTAGGGTGGTGAAACAATGATGTTTTTTGGTACACTGCATTCCGCGAACAGCAGGAGGGTTTGCTGAGAGGGAGATATACAGAGGAAGGAGATGACATATAGAGCCCGCCGGGTGGTTGGGATTCGGGAGGGGGAGGGAGACAGGACGTTGGTGATGGGAGATGGGTTCGGGTGGAGGGTGCATCTTGGAACCCTGTGGAGCCAGGACTCCACATGAGCATCCTTCAATTAAAAAAAAAAAAAGGAGAAAAGGTGGAATAAATAAATAAATAAATATCTGCAGGGCTAGCCACGGTGTGTGGAAGAGGAGGGAGAGAGATGCAGAGATAGAGAGAAAGAGAGGAAGCAGGGTGCCTGCTGTTGAGGCGGCCTGGGGGTGAGTGGGAGGGGGTGGAGTGCATTGGTGGTGGAGGTGGGGTACTGGTGGAGGGATGGGTGCTGGCATACTGTATTACCAGGAACCAATTGCACCTTTGTGGTTGTATGTCTCACGGTGGTATAATAAAGAATAAAAAAAATTAAAAAAAAAAAAAAAGAAATGGCCTTTCATTGAGGAACTACCACGTCACGTGAAAACAAAGTACTAGAATAAGTTTCTTCATTTCTAAGTCGTTTTGCTGACAATTCTATAACTCCCATGATAAAAATAAATGGATGTTGGAAGTTTTGGGGGCAATGCTTACTTCTAAGTTGTTTCATTTTGTTTTAGTAAATGCTGTGTCCATAACTTGATCACTTAAATCCCGTTATTCATTGATTTGCTCGAGTGGGTGCCAGTAACATTTCCATTGCACCCTATCACGTGCCAATGTAGCCCAATGGCATCTGGTGGATTCAGGAATATGAAGAGCCTCAAACCGTTCCTTCAGTGTCTTAACAAGGAAGTCTGACCATCTTGTAGGTGGGCGGCCACGTGATCTTTTGACATCCCGTGGGATCCAGTCGGTAACAGCTCTAGTCCAGCGGTTGTCTCCAAATTGCATTACATGTCCAGCCCAACGGATTTTCTATGCCTTGGCAAACGAGACAGCGTCCCTGATTCTGGAATAGCGACAGAGGTCAGAACTCCGGATTCCTTCACTCACTTGAGTGAGACGTGATATTCCAAGCATAGCTCTTTCGATGCCTCTCTGGGAGACCCGAATAGCATTCTCATCCTGCTTTCGTAGGGGCCCAGGTCTCTGAGGCGTATGTTAATGCAGGGAGAATGGTGGAGTCAAAGAGATGTGCCTGGAGCCGGAGGTTCTTTGTCCTTTTAGCTATTTCTTCAATGCCTTTGAAGGCATTCCATGCAGCTCTCTTCCTCCTGTGTAGCTCAGGTTTTAGGTCGTTCATCATGTTGACTTCTTGACCTAGGTACACATAACTGCTGCATTCAGAGATGTCTGTTCCATTGAGAGTGAATGGGGCCTCAGGAACTAGTTCATTTTTTATGAACATAGTTTTCTTCAGATTCAGCTGTAGACCTATCTTTCCACATTCTCGGTCAAAGTCAGCCAGCATTTGTGCCTCTTGGCTAATGTTTGGTGTTATTAGAACGATGTCATCAGCGAAGGGGAGGTGGTGTAGTTGCCAACCATCTATCTTCACTCCCATTCCTTCCCATTCTAATTCTCACATGATGTTTTTGAGGGTGGCGCTGAAGAGTTTTGGTGAAATGGTATCACCCTGTCGAACCCCTCTTTTGAGATCAATGATCACCTCTTTGTAGAATGGTAAGATCCTGGTGGTGAATCCGTAATACAACACAGGAAACCTCACCCGCCCCGGACACGGACAAGATTGACAGATTGATAGCTCTTTCTCGATTCCGTGGGTGGTGGTGCATGGCCGTTCTTACTTGTGTCCATATCAGATAGAATATATTGCAGCTTAATCAGGACTATATTTCCTAAAGTTCTGGAGTCTAGGAAGTTTGAGTTTAGAGAACCAGCATGTTCAAGTTCTGGTGAGGTCCTTCTTCCTGGTTTAGAGATGACTGATTTGCTGCATGATCAGGTGGAGGTATGGAAAGATTGCTCTTAGGTTGACACACCAACTGTTCTCAGGGGCGCTCATGCTCAATACTAGTACTGCAACATGTAAAGTACTCTTTATCACACTGAGTTATCTCTCTAAGGCCCATACTCTATCTCTGTGTGTTTGTGTGCATGTGTGGTGTGTGTGTGTGTGTGTGTGTGTGTGCATGTGTATGTTTGGGGCCATATCAGATAGTGCTCAGGATTTACTCTCAGCCTATGTTCATTCCTGGCATTGCAATGGTCTGGGAGGTAATTTGTAAAATGAATTGCTCCTCATCGACTCTATGCAAGGCAATGATCCTTCCTGCTAAACTGTTATCCTGGTTCATTCTCACATATTTTTACAGGTCCATTAATTTCATTCATAAGAAATAAATCATTTATAATAATTTCCTTTAAAGACGCCATCTGCAAACTCTATCACTTAGGGTTTCAACCTATAGATTTGGGGTAACAGATACATGTAGTCCATAACATTGCACGCTAGCTAGCTAGCTAGATCGATTGAACTGTTGCATTTGATTCAAGTCCGGGTCATTCAGCAGCTTAATTTAAATGGGATAGTGTAGCTGGGTGTTGGAGAACAGGTTTAGCTAATCTGGGAGCTTTGTTGTTTTGCCCACTCCCAGCTTAATCTACTTAAGTCAAGGTTCATTCTAATGAGACTTCTCTTCTATGTAAACACTGCTAGAGGGTGTGGCAGTTACAGAAGTCGCCTTGATTGAATAACTTCTGACTTATACATCTACTAAAACTTTTATGTTTTCTAGATTAGGCACAGCTCCTCTTTATATGCACTGCACCCAGTGTGGGAGAGTTAGAATTTACCAGGAGACTACCACCCTGGCTATGTTGAGACTATAGGAAGACTATAGAAAGGATCATACTAGTTTGCTCTAAGCAGGCGAGTGTGTCCCTTTCAGGACACAAGAGCAAGATACTCAGAATCACCCTGGTGCAGATAATAATAAGAAGGACCTTGTGGGTACCATCTAGAATACATGAAGCTCATGAAATTAAGATGTTTTACTTTATATCAGCCCCCTCTCTCTCCAGTGTTTTACATAAGAGATAATCTCAGGATTATTCCTTGGTTTATGACCTTTGTTTATACCTGTAATGGGGTGTGGCACTGCTCTTCTACACTCTGTTTAGGGTTCTTTGTTGACATGACCCTCCCTGTCGGATTACTTTGGTGTATATAAGGAGACTGACTTGGGGCCCCTTCACTTTGGGCCCTTTAGCTTTCGGCATTTGGTTCCTGCGGCTTTTGGCTTTTGATCTTTGGCCTTTTGCTCCTTCTGGGTAGGACTCATCTCGGGTGAGATCCTCTCTCTTTGGTGGGAGACTTAGGCTCTTTGGTCTAAGTTTGGACCAGAGCTAGAGTTTGTTCATTATATTTGGAGTGCTGTGGAAGAGCTTTTGTACTATTAAAAGCCTTTTTTTTTTTTTTTTTTTTTTTTTTGCATTTTGGGTCACACCCGGCAATGCTCAGGGGTTTCTCCTGGCTCTGCACTCAGGAATTACTCCTAGTGGTGCTCAGGGGACCATATGGGATGCCGGGATCGAACCCGGGCTGGCATGGGCCGGCCATGTGCAAGGCAAACGCCCTACCCGCTGGGCTCTCTCTCCGGCCCCTTAAAAGCCTTTTTGGAACTGCACTGGACTCGTGAGTTTTCATCTGTTCCTTCCAGCGTCCTTGGAGGTAGAAGAGAACTTCTGTCCTGACACTGTCGGGGACCCCTGTGGCATCCCCGACAGCTGGGAACAAAGATGTTGTCTCAGAGTCCAGACCTGAGAGCTGTGAGGCTATTTAGTAGATTGAAAAATTGATAAAAGGAATTAATATATCATTGGTGTAAGGTATCATGTATATACCACAACCTTCTATCAATACTCAGTTCTAGATATTTCCAATTATTGTTGGCAAACTGATCCCTTCTCTATCTTAACTTAGTGTTTTATTAAGAGCCCAGGCTTCTTACTTGAAACTCAGTATATTTCTTATGTGGTTCAGCTTTCTTGTGAATACATGATAGCCACATATTTCAGTCTCTGGATTTCAAATTCCAATTTTTTTTTTGCTTCAGAGGTATTTGGTTTTAGATCAGTTTTGATCTACCCTTAGTCTGAAGGACCTTACCCTCCCCATCACCTAAACTGTTTTTTTTATTAAGTATAAGTGCATGCTCTTGTTCTATGGTTAAACTAGGGATGCCACAGAGTAATTCTCAGAGTTGGTCAGGGGACCATCCAGTGAGAGGAATAAACCTGAACTTACTGCATGCAGTTGCTCAAGTATATTTCTATTCCTCTTCTGTCCCTTTATTATTAATAACACTTTATAGGGCTAAAATCTGCCAGTACTTCAGGTGTACCGGCAATTTGTAGTTTCACAGTTAGGAATTTTAAGGTTCTCATTCCTGGAGAAATAGTGTTCTATCATTATTTTCCCATTCCTTACATCAGATTAAATATTTAATACTTAGCACAGTGAATTCTGCATATCAAATGGTTGGTGAAAGTCTGAAAAATTGACTTGAACATAGGGTTATGGAACTATAAACAACTGCTCCACTTCACACACTTAATAATAAGTAAATCTTTATTCTTGAAGGCAGCATGCTTTGATCAATCAATGGCCATAATGCATGTAGAATAAAAACACTTAAGATCTACTTCATTCTACAGTGAATAAAGTTGTTCATGTTATGTAGCCTCAATATTGTTCTCTGTAATTAAACATTTCAGTGAATATTTGAAGGTGATATGTCTTGGCACTTCAGTTTCTTAGTCCATATTCCATCTGTGTTTTAAAATGATACATAACTATGTGTGTTTTGATTTTATTTTAACTTCACTGAACTATTACATATGGTGCCACTCAAACATTTGGCTTCATGTGCTGTATTTGCATAATTTTCTTTTGGAAATGGAGCTCTTAATGCATTTTAAAGCTTTATAATTAAAAAAATTAATAAATAAGTGTCCTTTTTACATTTTAATGTTGGGTGTGGTATTATATGGCCTAAAACTTGAATGCAATTGACATTCCAAACCATACCTTATTTTTTAAATGCCCCATTTTCATAGCTATTTTCATCAGTTTCCAAAAGTTACAAGAAGCAAGGGCCATATTTGCAATTTTTTGTCATATATCTTTTATATATACAAAATAACTTATTAAGTACTCATTGAGTGTTTTGGTGTCAACATCTGTATTATAAGATGGCAAGTTCCTTGATAAAATCATAGGATTTCATTGTTCTGATACACTGTAAATAAAAATAATAGATATGGCCTATGTCTTTGGAATACTCTTATGTAGGTATAGGCAATAGCTTATTCTGATCCCAGAGAGATAAAAGAGGGGAGCCAAATGTTCTATCTTGATCGCAATAAAAAGTGTGTGAAAGAGCCGGGCCGGAGGGGAAAGAGAGGGGAGAGAGAGAAAGATAAGAGAGAGAGACTGTAGGATCAGAGAGGGCCTGAATATGCTTTTTGTGTATGACTAGTTATATTAATTTAATTGTCAGTAGCTGAATGAAATAGTCCGTTTCAAAATAATCTCTATTGAGTTATAACTATTTGGAGGAAATACTTATTTTCTTTCTTATAAAATAAGCCATCTGTTAAAGTATTAGAGAATTTTGTGTCATTTACTTATTATAATACTTGTATCCACTTGTCTTCCCGTTCATCAATAAACTCAAGTGGGCACCAGTAACATCTCCATATATCCTGTCATGTGCTAGTGTAGCCCAAGGGCATCTGCTCACTCCAGGAACATGAAGAGATGAAGAGGCTCAAATCATTAATTCATGTCTATAATTATAGAATGAGGTCTATAATTGTTACTGGTTTTTGGCAGAGTGTTAAATACTTTAGGAATGCCTACCACCTAGAGCAAAAGCAGTGCTATGCTATTCCAAGTATTTGGTTTAAAGAAGCATCAATTACTTGTAGAGAAAATATAATTGACCACAGATACTGTGCTAAGTCATTGCATATGTTATGAGCTATTTTAGCCTTGATGGGGCAAATATTTGCAATAGGCTAAGTTAAGATAATGAAAAGAGCAAACAGAAAGGGCTGAAAGGTAAGTCACTGTATATGGTACCCTGAGCACCACCCAGTAGAAGTGACTGTTAAGAACAGAGCCAGGAGGAATCCAGAACCTTCCTGGGTATGGCCATAAGGCAAGCCAAAGAACTAGTGGAAGGAATTAAAAGTTATACATTAGTAAAAGATACAGCCAAAAAGAAGTGAAATTGCTTTGATTTATAAATAACAATACAAAAAACAATGCTTATGTGATGCTTAATCATTATGCATAGATCAGTATTCAGTATATTTTAATCTTTACCAATTGAAATCAGTGCTTTTAATGTTTCAGTTTTGTGACTTCATTAAATAGGCCATTGCTAAAATACAATTTTAAATTTAATAGATATATTTGTCCACAGCAAATTTTCTTGAAAATAGATGTTGTAGGTAAAGTTTAAATATTTAAATCTAGAGTTTCAAATATTGTCAGTTCTTTTAACAAAGAGATAAAAAGTGTAGACTATGGAGAAGCAGCTATAAGGTAGGCATTATCCAGATAGCAGGAGGAAAACCCTCTGCTTTGGATAGATAGAGAAGAAAAAAGAGAACATCATAGTTCTTTTATATGTATCATCTGTTCTTGTGGTCATTTCTGTGAATTGTCAGTTTGACCATAATGTGGCCTGATGATTGGGGTGAATTCATTCACGAGTTTGCTTTTAACAGTTATCGGAGACCTTATTCACATATCTGTCAATGGGCTGACAGCTGACTTTTGGCCAGGCAACAGAGAACTATATACCATGACACTGATCACTCTGTAAACTAGCCCCAATTCCTGACAGCACAGTGTTTGCGGAGTGCCCATGAGCATTAAGAGCAATCAGGATAGTATAAGCTATTTTGAAACCTCAAAACATCATTTTTTTCCTATGTGTTGGTGAGAGCAAATAGCAAGGATATCCCAGATTCAAATTAAATTACAGAAAATCAGTATCCACCTCTTCTTACATTTTATTTTATATATAATATATTATTTATTGAATATATAATATATATTATATTTTGTGTAATACCTGGCAATGCTCAGGGGTTACTTCCTGGAAGTAAATTCAGAAATTACCCCTGGTGGTGCTTTAGGGATCATAAAGGATGATGTGGATTGAACCTGATAGAGGCACATGAAGAGTAATTTCCCTATCGTCTCTACTCCCTCTCCAACTCCCAGAATCTACATCTTAATGAAAAAATGCTAGGAAATAGTATGGTCTTATTTTTTTATTATACTTTGATAGTCTTATAATTCTTTTAACAACAAAACATATACCCTTTTCTACAGAACTTATTCCAGGAGTTAAAGAAAACTCCAATCGTCTTACTGAATATTAACAAGGGTATAATACTCATATATATAAAGCATAAGAAAATTTTATATTGAAAAAGCAGAGGAACATAGAAACTAACCTAAATCACTTTGAAAATGTGTTTTCTCAAATATGAGTTTTGATATAATATATAACTGTAAGCACAATGGTATATGCAGAGAGAAATATATTTCTTACATATAAGAAAATATATATGATAAAACTACACTCATTTTTATATACTTGTGTACTAATCATGGCTGTATTATTTAGTAATTGTGAATGGACTATTTATCCAGATGTTAAAAGAATAATATTTTCATATCTTTCTCAGAGAGGAACATAGCAAATTAGAGGAATATTAGAGTGAAACCATTTGAATTGAATTATATATACAAATTATATGCATATGTAATACATCATTTGTATTATTATTTGTACATATATACAAATTATATGCAAATATATGAACTGGTTTTATATGATAAATGTATATAAAGATAAAAGCAATGTCTAATATTTTTATATATGGATTCATTTATATATGTGTATGTGTGTATATATATGCATATATATTTATATAATTCTTTTCTTCTGGTGGAGGAGAATTTGGGTCTATACCTGGTTGGACCCAGGGCTAACTTCTTACTCTGCACACAGAACCATACGCAGTGATAGTGATCAAATCTGGCACAAGTTAAAGCTTACCCCCCTATTCTATCTCTCTGTCCTCAAGTACATCTATTTTTTCCTAGCATTTTTTCTAAGTAGAACTGAGAAACAGTGGTACCTCAAAAACTGTGAGTATGCACTGTGTCTAAATAATGACATTATTTATCAAAGAAATAAATATTTCTTTATGTAAATACTGATTATAGTTCATGTGAGGAAAATTCAAGCCGAACTTAAGCCTCTGCTTCTTTCATTGGTAGAATATAAAATTCCCTTAAAATGATATATGCTGATACTACACAGGAATCAGTGACTTAGAGTTCCAAATAAGATGGTTTGGAGGAGAAAACAAATTGATAGATTGATTCTATTGAACTGTGTACAGAAAGTAATGACCTAAGAATCAATAGTGACATAAATAAATGATTAATGTTTGAATGATTGAATGATTGAATACATATTTGATTAACTAAATGAGTTGAGAAGAAGTAGGAAAATTGCAACAACGTAAACCAAGACAATTAGAATAATCTGTAATTTTAAGTGTGTCTGCACCATCCTTGTCATCTGAGAAAATAGACTAAATTAAAGCATAATGAAAGTAATTATTCCTTTTCCCCCTTCACTTGTAAAATTTCACTATACAACCTTGGAGTGACTTGGGTTTGAATAGTCAGAGGAAAATGGTGATAGTTCAAACACAAACAATATTCCAGATATATTTGAAACTAAGCTTAACTTGGACAAGGCTAGATTTCCTTGATCCTTTTTACTTTACCTTTTTTCTTTTATGCACTAGGGAAGATTTTACTGAAAATACTTAAACTCATCAATATAATTAATTATTCAATCTTTCAGAAAGTATACCTGTCCTTAAGATTCGCTTTGGGGATATCGTAATTGAAAATAAACAACTGAAGCATTTTTTGTTGTATATGTTGTCCTTTCTTTGGGGATGACATAGCACACCCAAACCATGCCCAGAGCTCAGGCACTGTTCCTGGCTCTGTGCTGTATCTGGGCTCTGTGCAGTATTGGGGATCCAGCTGGGGTCAGCCACATGCAAGAATGTAACTAGAACTCTGAAACATCTTTCATGTCCTGCATATTCTAAAATTCTGGACGGAAAAATAACTCCCTCACAACTCCTCCCTCTGTGATTTTTATATCTCCAAATTTCAGCTTGACTTTAAGTTAATTTTAAATGGGCAATATGAACTGTGTCAGTGGGGTTCCTGCATCGCCATAAAGAAGGTTGAAATACTTTATTGAAACGTTTTTTGAAAATCTGTGTGGCTGCTTTTGAGGATACAGCCTTTGAAAGAGTTGAAAATGGCTATATAATATGTATATATATATATATATATATATATATATATATATATATATGTGTGTGTGTGTGTGTGTATTTGCTTAGTCATTGCTTGATATATTATTATTGGCACATAGAATGCATTATGGTATCATAAAATACTAAGTAATTTTAGTAATTTGAAACATAATAACAATAAAGAACAATATGGTTGACACTACAGATGCCAAAGAGTTCACTGAAATGACAAAATGTGTTTGGTAGTAAAATGAGATTTTGAAAATTAAGTTGTCCTAATTTTTTGTTCTTGATAATATCATTTCCTTTGTCTTAATCAAAGAATCCTATAGGAAACCATATGTGTCTAATGTTATTTCTTTTAATTTGGTCTAATGTCATTAGAGAGCTGACTGAATACTGAAGACAGTCTGTAAAAGTGGCATGTACAATAGAGTGTGTTGTTTAAAAATCATTCATCTATGCAAATTGGAAGTAATATAAAACATATTGTAGAATTTTCTTAAAGGGACAGGTTTCTTATGATGCTATCAATGTAGGCCAAAAGTGAGGATATATTTTAGATTGACAATTGAAAAACTGATTTGTTTGGTTTTTCTGTCCATAGGTATTTATCATTGTTATCAAAGAAATATAACCAATATTAGTTGGAGTCTATCATTCCTCAGCCCAAAGACTTGATAGTCAAGTCCAAAGAAAATCTAATTATGATGCAGTAAAGCTGATAAAGCTTACTTGTGACTGCTCAGCAGCGTGTGCTGAATCCTAATCCCATGTGTGATGGTATTTAGATGTGAGAACTTTAGCAGAGATAAGGGAGTAATTGGGTTCTTAGAGTGGGCCTTACATGAATGGGATTAGTTCCCTCATAAAAGATAATCAAGAAAGTATTTTTCAAAGTGGAAATACCCCCATTGAAGTGCTAGAACAGTTCCAGGGGAAGTAGTAGCTCTGCGTGCCATTGAGGGGCTGATTTCTTTTGAATCCCTGAGTAAGAGAGAATTCCAGGAAGGAAGTATTTTTTTTCTTTCAAAAGGGGGTAATAGGTCAAATAAATTGGGAAATCCCTGTTCTAGATAACCCTGATCCCTTCTACCATTAAAGGGCAGATGGAAAACACAGCAGCTATCTTTGAATCAAGGAAGTTGGCCCCTCACCAGACACTGCTCTCGGACTTCCTAGCTTCAGAACTCTCAGAGAGATATTTCTGTCTTTAATTAAGCTATCCAGTTTATGGCATACTATTAAAGCAAATCCAATAGGGCAAAGGCATTAGCTATTTGGACTTTCTTTCAACTACATATTTCTTATCTGTAAAATAGAGAGTACTGAAACAGTGTCATAATACAATACTATAATAATTAGAGGAAATGTATGATGAGAAGGCACTTAATAAAACACAGACTATTACTTCATCATAAAGGGATAATGCCTTTGTCTTAATGAAAAACTTATAAAAGGATAAAAAAGAAATGCAAACCCTAACTCATTGGTGAATACATTAGTACCCCAAATATAGTAACTTTAATGATCACTCATAACTGCTTAGATATAATAAATTTTAAATATTTAATAACTTTATTATTTTAACTGCTTAATTTAATATTTATCCAACAATTTTAATTTCTCAGAAATTAAGCATATAGTAATTCTTTAGTCTTCAAAAAAGTTTTGTAGATGGGCATTGTGAACATTTTTCTATATGTTTACAGGTCACTTTTGGATTCACATATCATTTGTTTCACTTGTCTTCCCACTGTTCATTGATTTGCTCAAGCAGGCACCAGTAACCTCTCCATATGTCCTGTGGAGTACTAGTGCAGCCCAACAGCATCTGCTAGCTCCAGGAACAGGAAGAGCCTCAAACCATTCCTTCAGGTCATGAGAATGAGGTATATAATTGTTATTGGTTTTTGGCATATGAATATGACATGGGTAGCTTGCAAGGCTCTGCCCTGTGGGTGGTATACTCTCAGTAGTAGGCTCTCATCTCATGCATTTATGATTATCTCTGCAAAGTTGGAAAGATCTCTTTTCTCTGTATGCCTGGCCAAGGAACCAAAAGGCGGCGAGGGGTAGCCTGTGGAACCAACTGCTCCTCTGTCTCCATGGACCATGCCCAAACTCTTAATAAATGTATCAGAGAAAGAGTCTGCTGAGATTCTTGGCAAGTATCATGTGCATCCAAGATGATTCGGCTTTCAGCAAAATTGCTCATCTGTGTGGTTGAGCCTGGATGAGTTTCATACAAAGGAACTCTTCGTCATTCACAAAGCTGAAACTGCAGAAGAATCTGGGAAACTACAACAGAGGTTACCGGGTTGAAGAGGACCCCGTACATGGGCAGTAGCGGAAGAGCAAGAACAGATCAGCGCAACAGAGCACTTACAAGGGCAGATGAGGTTCTGAGCCTGGACTCAAATCTGCACAGTGTTCAGAAGGCTGCTTCCTTAATCTGTGAATTAACAACTCGCAGGCGTTGGGGGGAAAGTTGCCTACGCTGGGGTGAGGCACACACTCGGAGACTGGGTCGCCCCAGAAAGGACAGAGCAGACATCCTAGCCGAGAGAGGGGCCACAGCCTCTAGGCCTCAGATATGCAAGACAAAACTTAAAATTTTTTGTTAAATTCACATATACAAGACAAAACTTTTAATTTTTATAGGATAATCATGCTGGAAATTTATGGAAATATTTATTTCCAAAATATTTATTTTGAGGGGCCAGAGCATAGTGCAGTGGGGAGAGCATTTACCTTGTATGTGGCCCACCCACCCAGGTTTGATCCCCAGCATCCCATGTGGTCCCTCAAGCACCGCCAGGGGTCATTCCTGAGTGCAGATACAGGAATAACCCTGAGCATTGCCGGGTGTGACCCCCAAAAATATTTATTTTGAAGTTCACATTTTCAATAATAAAAAGAAAAAATCATAATTATATCTAGTTTATACTCCTGTACATTTAAATCACTTAAGGGCACTGGGACTTTTTATAGTGGTGTGAGTGAAGGTAAGAGTAGGGATAACTAAAATTTAGTTAGAAGATAAAACAGATAGCAAAAGAAAGAAGGAAATGGAAGAGGAAAAGTTAAAGGAAGGAAATAAATATTTCTCTCTAGAAAAAACATATTTTTAATTTTTATCATAGTGCAGGTTGCCTTTATAGTTGTCATATTCTGAATCCAAGGGTTTTATGGGATCTATGCCGGCAACAGTATCAAGGCCAACTGCATGACGTTATCTTATCGTTAAGTGCAATATCACAGTCCTTCTTGCAGTGACTGTCATCAGTCAGAAGCCTAAAGAGATACATCCTCAGACAGGAATAGTCGTCAAATGATCTTCTAGGATGAGTCTTTTTAGAGAGAGAAAGGAAGGAAGGAAACAATAACACCAAAATGGATAGGGGAAGGGAGGGAGGACAATTTTTTGAAACAATAAATAGGCATTTCAAATGTGGACAAAAAAAGAACTTAATTCTCCACACACTCTAGCTACTAAAGTATATGCAACTCAACTTGCAAAACGCTTTGAGAATGTGAGAGCATCGATCTGTCATGATTGGGTCTTTGTCCATAATATCAGACAGGCCCATCTGAGAAACTTGAAGAAATGCTTTGATACGCCTTTTCACAGGTATTGAGTAGGCTTTAGGTCCTGTGATCAAAGCAGAGAAAAGCCATTTGACGATTTCTCTACTTAACTAACAGTTTTCCTTCTTTGGATCTCGAACATCCATCATAGCATATTGTTGCTGAGTGTCTTAAGAGACATTTAGCTTTGCTTATATTTTTATATTCTTTTCATAACTGTCAAGATGGTCTGGTCAAGTATCCTTGTGAAATCCTTAGAAATAAATTTAAGCTCTTGTTTCAACTTTAGTCATTTCCCTCTGCGCCTTTATTACTGTGGTGACTGGCATATGTACACAGTTTGTTGCTGTGCTTGCTCTTTAGTTGTGGAGCTCACAGGGTTGCATACTCTAGTTGTGTTTGAGTACATTTTTTTTCCTGTGAGCCAGAGATCAGCATTGCTGCACACTGGGTCATCAGAAGGCAGTGCTGCCCTGGTCACACTCAGGCTGGTAATCTGCCAGAGAGTTAGCCCTGGACACTGCTAGCTGACTAGGGCTGGAGTTATTATACAGCAAATAGGGAGTTTACCTTGCAAGGGGCTGCTTCACGTACCTTCTCCTGCACCTCCTATGGTCCCCAGAGCCTGCCAGGACTGTTCCCTGAGCACAGAGCCAGGAGTAAGGCCTGAGCACTGCCAGTGTGGCTCAAAATATAAAAAAAAGATTTGAGCTGTAATTCAGCAACAAGGTATATGTCGGTCAAATCAATCACAGAAAAAAATAAACAAATGATAATAACAATGAAAAGATGTCATGAAAGATTTAAAAAATAGTTTCAACAAATTAAATGTTGAATCAATATTGATATAAAATGTTCTGGGGAAAATGAAATTCAGCCTAATAAGTTCAGAATATATCAAATTTTGTAGAAATCTTAGGAGATTATGCAGAATTCTTATATACCACGTTACAAATGGCACCGTCACTAATATGTACAATTATACATTAGAGATACAATTAACAAATGCGTACTGAAATAGGCTCCAGCCTTAGAGTTCTTTAGTTGTTTAGCTGAGTGTTCGATTGCATTTAGTCATCATGTCTTTTATTTTGGGAGGTGGAGTGATAGACTCAGACCTTCTTAGGGGATAGTCATAATGGTATCGTAAAGAACATGGGATGCCAGGGTTGGACCATATCTTATGCATGTGCTCCCGCCCTTGGAGCTACACCTGGCTGCATCCATTATGTCTTACTAGGTTATTCTTGATGTCAATATTTTCTTTTACTTTCCTTGTTGGCTAAAGAAGTTTATTTGGGGAAAAGCTCATCTAGGTTCTTATTTTTTGGAGGAAGATGGTAGTGGTAACATGCCAATTTCATTGCCTAGAATAAAATGTTTACTGTTATGTAATTTATCACTCTTGAAGTTGCCCATCTAACTGATGTAGTATTTGTGAGATTTCTCCCATTTTTTAAAGGGAGGGGTTCTCCATAGCAATGTTTAGGGAACCCAGAAACTGCTTCCTGTCATTCTCTGCCAACTAGTCTCCAACAGTTTAAGACTTAGCCAATTGGCATGGCTGCACTGGGGTCACCAGGGCAATCCCAGTAATGGGATTGGGGCTGTGAGCAGCGGGGTTTGAAATCAGGCCCTGATCCGTGCATAACATGCTCCCTGACCACTGATCTATATTCCTGGCCAAGTTTCCTTTCCAGAGTTATTCCTACTCTCTCTTCCTTCATTTATCTGTTAATAGTTTCTATTGTGCCGATTTTGTTTTATTTTCTGAGTACCACCTGACCTAAGCAGAACTACTATACAATGTGCAGGCCCAGTTTATATATTACCATAGTTCCAAATGAGACTTTGCTCCTCATTTTGTAGAACGATATAAAAAAGTTTTGTGTGCTAGATATGTGTGTGGCTATTCAAATGGTATCTATTAAAGGTTTTCTTCTAAGAGAGCAAAGAAGTGTGTGCTTATACTTGTCCTCATATGTACACATATCTATACATAATTATGTACCCATCTGTTTTATATTAACTTAAATATGATTCCATACTGATGTATATAATTTAATTCATTACCATAAGGATTATTTAGATATTCTTCCTTGATTATACATCACCTGTCACTCTAAAGTGAGAAACTCTTCCACAATCTGTCATTCACTATTCATTTGTTCAATTTCAGTGTATGTGCATAATGATCTCAGAAATTTTGATGTGTAAGGATGAGACTCATTCCATCAATAAGACTCTAGTGCTATATTCATCTACATTTTGCTTACAGACTACAGTCTTTCTCCGTAGGTGCTTAGGTCATCATTTTGTGACAGTCTAGAGTCTGTTCTGAAATCTCCCTAATTATATGTATCAATTATTTTTAAAAATACACATCAAAAACATCCACATTATTCCTGTAAATGTCTCACAAGTTTTGATATGAATGTAGTTCCATGTATCTATCATTACAGCTTAATACAAAGTATATTTATTACTCCATGAATTCCTATTTCATGTATCTTCAACCTCTCATATTAATCCATAGACACTGATCTGTTTATTCTGATAATTGGAATAATATTCTTGTCAGACTATTCTTTTAATTAACAATAAAAATTCTAGAATTTAATATGCATCCATATCTCTGTATGTTCAATCATATTTTAATTCCATAATATTCAATATTATGTCCATAAAATAGTTCATATTTAGTTCCATAATATTCCATAATATTGTATGTGTACATCACTGATTTTTATTTGATCATATTTTCTACTAATGAATATCTTGGTTTTGAGTTAATAATTTTTAACAAAATGTCACTTTTTTTCAGTCTTTGTCTGGCAATTTTTATTATACTGCTAAAATCATTTTCATCCAGATTTTTATTTGGACATAAGTTTTCAAACCACTTTTCCATTTTGTGCCAATTGTTAGGCATTTCAAAAATAACTAAGATAGTGGCCCATTTCACACTCTCTCCCATGTATCCTGAAATGAAAAAATTCAAGTGCCTATAATTTTTTAGATTATCATCTATTGGGAAATTAAATCTTTTCTGTTATAGCCATATGAGCTCTTGCACTTTATGAAAGTTTTAGAATTTTCTAAATCTAAATGTAAACAACTAAATATTCACAACTCAAGATACAAGATTTAGATTTTTCAAACTGCCACTTGAATGTCTGTATACTTATTTCCCTATTATTGAATAAAAACATAATTTTAATTAAAGCACAAATATCAAAGGTATTTTTCTTTGATTTTTAACTTTATGATATTATTATTTGTAAAATTTGAATTTGTGAGTATAGTACAATATTGCAATAGTTAAAATGTTGACTAAATTAGCTCGAACATTCAGAAAACATTATCCAATGATTTTATAGTTCTATGTTTTCTTTAATACTGAGAGAATAAATTAGGGCTTGTTATTGAGGATGCATAGACTTTATTTTAGAATTTTGGGAACACTGGAAAGAATAACCAATCTTCTCAGGATAAGATTATATATTCTCCATTCTCCATTGAAATTATATGGAGAACTAGTAACTTGTTATTGACCAAAAGATAAACAGTAAAATATTGTTATTAATTCTCAGAGATGTCCCAGAAATTTTTTAGAAATGTAAATACATACACTATTAAAGCAAAACTAAAGGTATGGCAAGTCAGTATATATGCACACATGTTAGTGGATACTATAGATACTTAGAAAAATAAAACAAACATTAATGTCCATTGTTAAGTCCACTAATATTAAAGGCAAAATTAAGTTTTCCCAGTATAGAAGTACTGTGTCTTCCCCTAAAACTGCAATATTAGGATCTTATTTATCAAATTCTCTTCAAGAGATGAAAGGTTACCATTTCTTAACTTGCTATATTTGTCTTGATCACTTTATCACTTGACATCCTGTTATTCATAGATTTGCTTCGAGTGGGCGCCAGTAACTTTTCCATTTGTCCCTGTCGTGTGCCAGTGTAGCCCAATGGCATCTGCTTGCTCCAGGAATATGAAGAGCCTTGACCCATTCGTTCAGGGTCTTGACGAAGAAGTCTGACCATCTTGTAGGTGGGCAGTCACATGATCTTTTGATGTCCCATGGGGTCCTATATGGCTCTAGTCTAGCAATTGTCTCCAAATCACATTACATGTCCAGTCCATCTGATTTTCTTTCTTTTTTGCTTTTTTGGGTCACACCCGGCGATGCTCAGGGGTTACTCCTGGCTCTGCACTCAGGAATTACTCCTGGCGGTGCTTGGGGACCATATGGGATGCCGGGATCGAACCCAGGCCGGCACAGGCCAGCCGCGCAAGGCAAACGCCCTACCTGCTGGGCTATCGCTCCAGCCCCCATTCTGATTTTCGATGCCTTGGAAAACTAGACTGTGTCCCTGACTCTCAGAACTCTGGATTCCTTCTCTCACTTGTGCGAAGTATGATATTTCAAGCATAGCTCTTTAAAATTTTGTATTTTAAATAAATAGTCCATGTACTGGCTATATATAGAGACTACTTAAATTTTACAACCTCATTCCTATGCACCATTTCCCTTAATCTACATTTAAACAAACTTGGTTTTATTCAAGTTTTCAAAATGCTTTGTTTGCATTTACTAGACTACTTCCTTATTCTAAGACAAAGAGAAAAAGGGACGGTTTCAAATATTATTTGACAAAATGAGAATATATTATAGAAAATGAACTGAGACAATTCAGGGAAAAATATGATGCAGCCAATTAAAAGGCTAATACTTTAAGTGTGTGACAGATGTCAGAGCCTCTTCTTGTCCCTAGAGTTCCAGCAAGACTGGCTGTAATCTATAGCTCTGACTGTGAGCTCTGGTTGTGACCAGTTAACATAATTTCAAATGTCATGCCTGAGACACTCCAATGCCCTTGATCCACATCAGAGATATAATATTTTCTAAACCCATTTGATTTCAAAAATTGAGATCTCTATGTGTTTCAGGAGACTCATTTCTTATCTCAGGGGCACTGCTTCTTTAGTGGAAACATCCTGAATTCTTCAGACAAGGAATTGTCTTACAAATGTCCCCTGTTCCCTGGAGAAGTGTTTTCTTTGTTTGTTGTTTGTTTTTAAAACATGCTTTTTATTCTGTTGCCTTTGTCTGCTTGGCTAATAGCAGATTGTGTTCTCTCGAGCCATGCTAAATATATAAAGGACATGTTATGCTAGGCAAATCCAGCTTTTTAAACAGTTAAATCACAAATTAATGAATAAAGAAATAGGGTAGATGGAAGGGAAAACATTTTACTTCTAGGGCCAGCAGACACATGGTTGCTGTGGCCTCACTGGCCGGGCTTGAAGCAGGGGGCCTAAGGTCCCTCTCCTGAGCCCCCACCTCCAAAGATCCAGTGAGCATAACTATGCTACGAGCTCCGCAGATGCCATTTTCAATACAGCATATACCTGGACTGGTTAGTAACGCTGGAGAGAACTAGTCACACTACTGTTGAGCTGTTGGAACACCAAATTAACATAACAACCCATTTTAGGGTCAGGTCCTTCCAAAGACTTTTCCCATATATATATATATATTTCATTGATCAATGTGGTTGCAGCCAGCTGGGGGAGTAGATTGGTCACCGTGGACTTTGGTGGCAGAGGGGCCACACTGGTGGTGGGACTGGGATTGAGCAATGGATACTTAGGACAACTGTATTGTGAGGAAATTTGTAAATCATGTTGTTTAATGAAGGAGGAAACTTTTAAAAAAATCTCTGTTTTAGTAAAGTGAGATCTTGGAGGGGCTGAGCGACAGCTCACTGGGTAGGGCATTTTTGTTGCATGTGGCCAACCAGGGTTCAATCCCCTGCATGCCCTATAGTCCCCCACACATTGCTAGAAGTAACTCATGAGTGGGAAAACAAAACAAATAAATAACCCCCAAAAAAAAAAAAACACAAAAAAATTATCTTAGCAATTTGCAAGTATACAGAAAGATCTTGCTTGGAATTGTAATACTCCATTGTACTTGGAATCCTAGTGAAGAGTATCTAAAAGAGACTAAATAAGTCTAACTTTTAATTTGTCAATTGAGAAGCCTGTGAATAACCAACAGATGTATTTAGCTTGTTCTTTCATTGTTTCACTACCCAAACACATTTAGAAAGCCAGCAATTGGTTCACTGAGATTTATAAGACTATGCTATTAATTCTCTACCCCAGAACTTCAGTTATACTTAAATCTAAGAAATTGTGACAATTGCAAGGAATTGCATTTTAGTAAGATTTCTACTTCTGCACAGAGGGAGCAGGTAAACTAGAGAATTTAGTCTGGAATTGAACATCTCATGTGTCATACCTGATAATCTTATTTAAGATCAGCACACAATTAATTACCTAATTGTGTATTCAAATTGTGTAGACGGTGCAACTTTAAACTGCTGCTGCATTTGTCTATAGGTGCATTATTTTGTTTCTGAGCCAAGAGGCAGCCTGAAATCTTTGAGAACAAAGCTTTGAGTGCTGGTTTGCCTTTAGAAATTGAAGGAGTGTGAAAGTATTCTGTAACTATCTCAATTCCTATTGCCTTAACCATAAGTGAACGATGTAGGAAAGTCCCTTCCCTCAGTAAGCCCCTGACACATTGGACATATACCAAGCAGAATGGTCAAAACTTCTAGAATTCAATGTGCACTGACTATGGGAGTAAAGGACCTAATAAGCAGTGCATGGATATTATAATATTACAATGGAATAGTACTTATTAGTTCAAAGTGTTTGGCTGCAAATGATGGTCTTCATGGTTCCTAAGACATTAATGAATCTCAGTTAGATTTCTTGCTAGGATTCTGATGTTCTTTTTATTTTAACAGTTGGCATGCACCCCCTTTCCTCTAAAATTAGAACTTAGCTTCATATGCATGGAATATCCTTACCTAATTCTGAGCAGCATTGATCCTGTGTTCAACCTATTGGAGTAGACACATGTGAACCCCACACAATGACCATTTCTATCAGATGGATCTCACCCATCTGCGACTTTCATAATTTCTTTTAAAAATGACTTAGTTACTATGGTTTAGAAAGCAGTTTGTAGCTGAATTTTCAGGAATTCTGTGTCACAATTCTTATAACTTTCCCTTCATGACTGAAGTATACTGGTGACTCGAGCAACCTTGCATTAACTTTTCTTACAAGAAAAAGAGTAATAATGGATACAAAATACCTGTCTCTCTATGCCATTAATTATGAATAAAATAATTGACAAAATTCTTGATCCTCAATATATATCGATTTAATTCACTAAGCTGGTATTTGTTTTTTTTTAAAAGTATTTTATTATACCACCGTGAGATATACAAATAAAAAGATATACAATTAAAAAGTTCATGTTTGGGTTTTGGTCATACAGTGTTTCAGCACCCGTCCCTCCACCAGTGCCCATCTCCAACCAACAACATCCCCGGTTCCCTCTCCCTTCCCCAGCCCTGCTCCATGGCAGGTTCTTTATTTCTTTCCCATTCTCTCTCTTTCTCTTTTCCTTCCCTTCCAGACTATGGATTACAGAACATACATTAAAAGGTTGTCATGTGAATCCTTTTGCCTCTATTTAATGCTCAGTTCTAGGTTGGCATTAGTACCCTCGACTATTATTAGCACCCTGTTCCATTTTCTGTCTTACCTAACCTCTGACTCCCACGCGTTTGTGATAATTTCCACCTTTGACAAGACCTCCCGATATATGCTTCACTTGACCTTGGATATTGGTATCATAATATGTACATATATATTTATGCCATGCAAATAAATGCAGTCATTCTGTATCTGTCTCTCTCCTTCTGGCTAATTTCGCTCAACATAATCTTCTCCATGTCCATCCATTTATAGGAAAATTTTATAACTTCATTTTTCCTAACAGCTGCATAGTATTCCATTGTGTAGATGTACCAAAGCTTCTTTATCCAGTCATCGATTTTCGGGCACTCTGGTTGCTTCCAGATTCTGGCTATTGTGAATAATGCTGCTATGAACATAAAAGTAGGGATGGTGTTTCCACTGCATATTTTTGGTTTCCCAGAGTAGATTCCCAGGAGTGGTATGGCTGGGTCAAATGGGAGTTCAATTTCTAGTCTTTGGAGGAAAGTCCATATTGTTTTCCAGAAAGGCTGTACCAGCCGGCATTCCCACCAACAATGGATGAGTGTCCCCTTTTCCCCACATCCACGCCGGGCACTTGTTGTTCTTGCTCTTTTGAATATGTGCCAGTCTCTGTGGTGTAAAGTGGTATCTCATTGTTGTTTTGATTTGCATCTCTCTGATGATTAGTGATAATGAGCATTTTTTCATATGATTTTTTGGCCATTCGAATTTCTTCCTTGCTGAAGTTTCTGTTCATTTCTTCTCCCCATTTTTTAATGGGGTTGTTTGTTTTCTTCTTGTAAAGTTCTACCAGTGCCTGATATATCCTGGATATTAACCCCTTATCAGATGGGTATTGGGTGAATATTCTTTCCCATTCTGTGGACTGCTTTTGTGTCTTAGTCACTGTTTCTTTTGAGGTGCAGAAGCTTTTTAGTTTCATGTAGTCCCATATGTTTATCTTTTCTTCTAGTTGCTTTGTTAGTGATGTTTCACCTTTGAAGATGCCTTTAGCTTCAATGTCGTGGAGGGTTTTTCCTATATTTTCTTCAATGTACTTTATGGATTCAAGTCTGATATTGAGATCTTTAATCCATTTTGATCTGATTTTTGTGCATGGTGTTAGACACAGGTCCAAATTCACTTTTTACATGTTGCTGCCCAGTTTTCCCAACACCACTTGTTGAAGAGGCTTTCCTTACTCCATTTTAGACTCATTGCACCTTTATCAAAGATTAAATGATCATGTGTTTGAGGTTGGGTGTCAGGATACTCAATTCTATTCCATAGGTCCACAGGTCTGTTTTTATTCCAATACCATGCTGTTTTAATTACTACTGCCTTGTAGTACAGTTTGAAGTTGGGAAAGGTGATGCCTCCCATCTTCTTTTTCCCAAGGATTGCTTTAGCTATCCTTGGGGGGTGTATTGTTCCATACAAATTTCAGGAGCGTTTGGTCAATTTCTTTGAAGAATGTCATTGGTATCCTCATAGGGACTGCATTTAATCTGTACAGAGCTCTAGGGAGTATTACCATTTTGACAATGTTGATTCTCCCCATCCATGAACAGGGAATGTGTTTCCATTTCCTTGTGTCCTCTTTTATCTCTTGGAGCAGTGTCTTGTAGTTTTCTTTGTACAGGTCCTTTACATACTTGGGTAAGTTGATTCCTAGGTATTTGATTTTCTGTGGCACAATTGTGAATGGAATAGTTTCCTTAATATCCTTTTCTTCTGTTTTGTTATTTGTATATAGGAAAGCCACTGACTTTTGGGTGTTGATTTTGTATCCTGCCACTCTACTATATGCGTCTATTGTTTCTAGGAGTTTTTTGGTAGAGAGTTTAGGGTTCTCTAGGTATAATATCATGTCATCTGCAAATAATGATAGCTTGACTTCTTCCTTGCCTATCTGGTTGCCCTTGATGTCCTTTTCTTCTCTGATTGCTATGGCAAGTACTTCCAGTACTATATTGAATAAAAGAGGTGAGAGTGGGCAACCTTGTCTTGTCCCTGATCTCAGGGGGAAGGCTTTCAACTTTTCCCCATTGAGAATGATGCTTGCTGTGGGCTTTTGGTAGATGGCTGTAACTATCTTGAGGAAAGTCCCTTCAATTCCCATTTTCTGGAGTGTTTTAATCATGAACGGGTGCTGGATCTTGTCAAATGCTTTTTCTGCGTCTATTGAAAGGATCATATGGTTTTTATTCTTTCTTTTATTGATATGATGTATTATGTTGATTGACTTGCGAATGTTGAACCATCCTTGCATTCCCGGGATGAATCCTACTTGGTCATGATGTATAATCTTCTTGATGAGTCTTTGGATTCTGTTTGCTAGTATTTTGTTGAAGATCTTAGCATCCGTGTTCATCAGGGATATTGGTCTGTAGTTTTCTTTCTTTGTGTTGTCTCCTCCCTGCTTTGGGTATCAGGGTGATATGTGCCTCGTAGAAGCTGTTTGGGAGTGTTTCTGTTTCTTCTATTTCCTGGAATAGCTTGAAAAGGACTGGCAGTAGGTCCTCCTTAAAGGTTTGGTAGAGTTCACTAGTGAATCCGTCTGGACCTGGGCTTTTGTGTTTGGGCAGACTTTTAATTACTGTTTCTATTTCCTCGATGGTGATGGGTTTATTCAGGTATTGGAGGTCTTCTTGTTTCAGCCGTGGGAGGTTATAGGACTTCAGGAATTGATCCATTTCTTCTAGATTCTCATGTTTCACGGCATACAGGCTCTCAAAGTAATCTCTGATGATCTTTTGGATTTCTGTGGTTTCTGTTGTGATGTCACCCTTTTTATTTCTGATTCTGTTTATTTGGGTTTTCTCTTTCCCTGTCCTTACAAGTCTTGCCAAAGGTTTGTCAATCTTGTTTATTTTTTCAAAAAACCAGCTCTTGGTTTCATTAATCTTTTGGATTGTCTTTTTGGTTTCCAACTCATTGATTTCCTCTCTAAGTTTTATTATTTCCTTTTTTCTGCCTGGGTTGGGCTCCTTTTGTTGGTCTTTCTCTAATGTCTTCAGCTGTGTAGTCAGGTTATTTATGTGGGCCCTTTCTTGTTTCCTGATGAATGCTTGCAGAGCTATAAACTTCCCTCTTAACACGGCTTTTGCCGTGTCCCACAAGTTCTTATAATTGGTATCTTCATTTTCATTTGTTTCCAGAAATCTTTGGATTTCCTGTTTGATTTCTTCTATGACCCATTTGTTGTTCAGGAGTGAGCTGTTCAGTTTCCAGGTGTTTGGTTTGACTCCCTGTTTCTGTGTAAGGTTAACTTCCATTTTCAGTGCATCATGGTCTGAAAAGATAGCTGACACAATTTCTATCTTTTTAATTTTATTGAGGTATGCTTTGTGGCTCAGCATGTGGTCTATCTTGGAGAATGTTCCATGTGCACTAAAGAAAAATGTGTATTCAGCTTTTTTGGCATGAAAAGCCCTGTATATTTCCACTAGCTCTCTTTCTTCCATTTCTTCCTTCAGGTCCAATATTTCCTTGGTGAGTTTCAGTCTTGTTGATCTATCCATCATTGATAGAGCATTGTTGAAGTCTCCAACTATTATTGTGCTACTGTTAATCTCTTCTTTGAGGTCTCTTAGCAGTTGTTTTATGTATTTTGCTGACCCCTCGTTGGGTGCATATATGTTTAGTAGTGTAATTTCTTCCTGGTGTACATACCCCTTAATTAATAAGAAGTGGCCTTCGTTGTCCCTTCTAACCTTTTTTAGCCTGAAGTCTATATTATCTGATACTAATATGGCCACACCAGCCTTTTTGGAGGAGTTGTTTGCATGGAGAATGGTCTTCCAACCTTTGACTCTGAGTCTGTGTTTGTTCTGCTTATTCAGATGTTTTTCTTGTAGACAGCAGAATGTTGGGTTCAATTTTTTAATCCATTTTGTCACTCTGTGTCTCTTAATTGGTGCATTTAGACCATTGACATTGAGAGAGATTATTGTCATTGGATTTTTTGCCATCTTTCTTTTTGTGTTTGTTGTGCTTATGGGTTTGGTCGCATTAGAGTAGGCCCTTCAGTCCTTCTTTTAAAGTTGGTTTTGAGTCCATGAAGTTCCTGAGTTGTTGCTTATCCATGAAGTTGTGTATCTTTCCTTCATATCTGAATGTGAGCCTGGCCGGATAAAGAATTCTTGGTGAAGCCTGCAGTTCATTGAGCCTTTTCGCAATATCCCACCATTGTTTTCGGGCTCGGAGTGTTTCATCAGAGAAGTCTGCTGTAAATCTTAGAGATGTTCCTTTGTATGTGATTTCCTTCTTTGATCTTGCTGCTTTCAGTATTCTATCCCTATCTATAGTTTTTGTCATTTTTATTAAGATGTGTCTTGGAGTATTCTTGTTGGGGTTTCTTTTAGCTTGTATCCTACGGGCCTCTTGGATCTTGAGGCAAGCATTCTTTAGTTCCGGGAACTTTTCAGCAATGATGGCTTTGACAGTTTCTTCTTCATCAGGGTTTTCTTCTTGCCCTTCTGGGACCCCAATGATCCGTATGTTGTTTTTTCTGGCTTCATCCCGATTATCTCTTGTTGTCTGTTCGGTAATTGTGAGCCTTTTTTTCTATCTTCTGGTGTTATGTAGAGAATCTTTGGAACTCGTCTTCGAGATCACTAATTCTTTCTTCAGTAGCTATTATTCTGCTATGATGGCCTTCCACCATGTTTTTATTTCATTTACCTCATTTTTAATATCTGTCATTTCCCTTTGCATTTTCCTCACTTCTTCTATCATGTCCTCTTGTATTTTATTGATTTTGCATTCCATTGCTTCTTTGAATTCCTTTTGAATCCTTAACAGTTCTTTCCGAAATTCTTTTTCAGATAGGTTATGCAACTCATTGGTATTGCTAGACTCATCTGGACCAGTGACTTCACTCACAGAGGTTGATGGAATTTTGCGTTGCTTTACCATTATGACTCTTGTAGGTTGTAACTGTGAGTTCTTGGGTGACTAGATAGTGCAGTTAGTAGGTGTCTGGTCTGTTTGCAGAGTTTGGGTGGGTGGCAAGGATGTAGGAACCAAGGTTCACTGGTACCTCATGCAAGGTAGGTAGTGAGAGGGTCGCCGGGACGCGCTTAGCGTCCGCGCGGTTTTGAGTTTTGGGATGTTCCCAGCAGCTCAGGGCGCAAGGGTCATTCCGGGGCTGGAACCAAGGCACTTTGCCTTGGTTCCCGTTGATGGATTTTCCGCTCTTCCCTGGGGCAGCTTGGGGTCCGCGGAGACGCAAGAATCACACACACACCCTGTGGGGGAGTGGAGGCGGTTCCCGGAAGCTCAGGGCACTAGGGTCGGTCCCTGCTGGAACCAAGGCAGTTTGCCTTGGTTCCCGTTGATGGAGTTTCCGCTCTTCCCTGGGGCAGCTTGGGGTCCGCGGAGACCACTAAGCTGGTATTTGAAAGGAACTAACAAGTACAAGATGTGACTAAGTATCTTTATTCCTTAAGAAATCCTGTGGGTTCTATCAGTACACATTTTTTTATCTATAAAATGGGAATGATAACCCCTGCACTACATCCAAAATACTATTGTTATGATGCTTAAATTATTACAATTTTGCTGACAACTCTAAAGACCTGTAGAAGATTGAGATTAAGTGGCCTACTTATAAAATAGGGAAAGTGAAACCCCAGCTGTTGATACAATCTGTATGAGACCTAAAT
The DNA here is from genome assembly GCA_021461705.1 of Cryptotis parvus. Lineage (NCBI taxonomy): Eukaryota > Metazoa > Chordata > Mammalia > Eulipotyphla > Soricidae > Cryptotis > Cryptotis parvus. Next base: position 116,999 of record JAJIBD010021888.1, on the reverse strand, counting down.
GGGGCTATTTTGAGCTATGGTGAGATTTTTATTTGCATCACAAGTAATTTCACTGTGGCATGTTAATGAACAAACAAGAAATAGGATAATGCTGAGTCAAATAAAGCAGTCTAATTTTATATTAAACACCTGAAATTTGGAACTTGTCATTGCAACTTCTCACTTTTATTGATCTTATCTCATACAATATACAATCATATGTAGGTAATAAAAATAAAATGGATATATGTTAGGGAGATAGTGCAATTGGTGGTGGACATGCGATACATAAAGGCCCTGAGTTTGCCCTCTATCATCACGGTACAATCAATGTGGCCCCAGTGACTCATGAGAAACAAGGTCAGACCAAGCACTAGTCAATGGTATGCAAGGCTGTGTCATCAGGAGTGACCCATGGAAACTACTGTTTGAGGTGAACACAAAAGAAATACGATCACTTCCCTTACTTGGCTCCAAGTTGTTATAGATGATTGAATTTAAGTCAATTTTCAAAGCTTAGGAAGAACACAGGATTTGGGCCAGATTGTCTTGGCATCCCTTCCTTGCTCTGCAGTCATTAGCAGAGCTGGTTGTCAATAAATCACTTAGTTTTCTTAGACTTGGAATAACATATAATATTTGGGTTAATAATAATTAATGATTGCAGGCTGTGTGCTGATATATGTTAGATAACCTTGATCACTGCTAAGTCTAAAATAGATTCCCTATGAGTTAAGCCATTTTCAGGAACTATAGGAAGCAGAAATACATCTGAATTCCTTCTCACCACTATGAGAAATCTCAGAGTACATTTGTAGATTTTTTAGATTGGGGATGTGAGATTCATTTTCATCTGCTTAAAGAAATTCAGTGCTTCCTATGAAAACTTTTTTATTTAAAAGAAAGATGTATAATTACCAAATTGAGTAATCTCTTGGTTCCATTGAAGATATACTGTCATCTTTAAGTTACATTTTACTGAATTTAATATTAGTCCAATTGATCTTCTCACTTTACACTTGTGGTCTTTGAAAAATAACTTCTCTGAATTTCCAATGCTGAATTTGCTAAGTAGGAATAATAATCTTACCCCATAATAATATGAAAATTTGTTAAATAATGTATACAATTTTGGAAAATATATGAGACCATAATTTGAGCCTATTGAATATTAATAGACTCTTCTCTCTGCCACAGACTAAATTACCCCCTTAGGAAGAAAAAATCGAAAGCAAGGCATGAATGAAGATAGTTGGTTTGGGGAAAATTATTCTAGGAAGGAAAATAAGTAACTCAGAAGTATGAAGGAATATGGAGAAAGACCAGCATAAAGGAATGTTACAGATTGTTTAGTGTCATTGGCAATTGGAAATCACATCTTCTGAAACCCTTTGAGGAGCAATGAGGAATAGTTGGTGCTTTGAAATTGTCCCCTGATCATTGGGCCTTATGCCTGTTTATTAAAATACGACCATTTCTCTTTGGTATAGCCATATAGGTTATTGAATTTCCTGAATTTTCACATTAGGGAGAACTTCCATGCCAGGTGAGAGCCCTGTGTGTTCAAAAGTGCATAGCAAGGAAGCAAAATACTCTCAAACAAGTAGCCACATCAGCCTAAATATACTCTGGCCACATCTGAACATAGAAGCCTACCTCTGGAATTACGAGACTTAATTGTGGTCTAAGGGAATGGGGGTAAGCAGGAAGATGATTAGACAGCAAATAAGATTAAGATGTGCTTTCCCCATATAGAGACACAGTCAATGTTACTCATCCTTGGCTTCTCTTCTTTCCTCTTTTATATTGTATTTAAAGATACAGTATTGAGTTACATCTTGCAGAGGAGTAAAATTCAATTTTTGTAGTGTATTATTCTTCACATTCTGGCAAGTACATTAAAACTATTGCCATCCATTTTCTTTGCCCTTCAGTGAAATGCTTTTAAGTTAGAACAGCTTATTAATATCCAGTGTAAATTCCATGATGTTTTAAATCTTTGTAAGTCAGATGACCAAGGGAATAACATTTTTTTTTCTTTTGAAACCAAAATTATATAGATATATACAAACACATACATTGGATTGGTAATTTTTTTTCTGGAAAGGTTGAATTTTTAATAAAAATTAGTCAGCATTCAATGATGAAAATAATGAGACAAGTTATACTTTTTATACCACAGAGCAAACTCTGACAAATGATTCTTAACCTTTAAAACTGGGTAAGGGATTCATGAATTGTCTTTGAACTTTCTCTTTGCTTTATGTATGATTTATGTGTGTATCTAAATGCATACATAGATATAGATAGAAAGAGAGAGAGCTGCACATACACACACACACACACACACATATATATATATATATATATATATATATATATATATATGTCACTGTATCACTGTCTTCCCGTTCATCATCGATTTTGCTCAAGCAGGCACCAGAAACATCTCCTTATGTCCTGTCTCATGCCAGTAGAGCCCAAGAGCATCTGCTTGCTCCAGTAACTTAAATAACCTCAAACCATTCCATCATCATGGGAATGAGGTCTATAATTGTTACTGGTATTTGGCATATCAAATACGACACGGGTAGCTTGCCAGGCTCTGCCATGCAGGTGGCATACTCTTGTAGACACCTCTAAATCCAGGATTTATATTAGAGCCGAACTGGTTGCCTTGTGCCAGCTTATATATATTATATGTATATATGTGTATATATATTATATATAATATATATAATATTATATATAATATATATTATATTATATAATATATATTATATTATATTTATATATTATATATAATATATAATTATATATTATATATAATTTATAATATATAATTATATAGTATATATAATATATATTATATATTATATATTATATTATATTATATATAATATATATACTATTAATATATATTATATATAATATATATACACACATATATGTATACTGCACAGATACACACAGTCTTGGTAGGTATCATAATAAATACTTTTTCTAACAACCAAATTTGGGGAAGTTCATTTAGAAAACAGATAAAAAAGATGATAGTCATAGACCACTAGCTTTATACTTTATATCTCCAAAAATCTAATAACTGCTCTGGCAAAATATTTGCTAAATTATACTAATTAAATGAAGGGGGTCTTTATTTCTTTTAACTAAATGAAGGTAACCTTAATATTTTTTATTAATTAGATTAATCTTAATCTAGCCTAATATTAATTTAAATATAATATTACTCTAATCTTAATCTTTTCGCTGAGTGTTCAAACATGTGGTAAATAATCCAAGCTGCCACCTGCAAGGCCAGCAACCTACCTGCTGTACTAAAATTCTGGCTTTTGGATGATTTTCAAAGTAGTAGGAAAACAATGTTTTAAAATGACTCGATTTAGTTTTTTCTGTCCTATGTCCACACTGGATTGTCTGTGCAAGACCTCTATCGCCTTTCTTCTCTTTCCCATCTAACATTTTCAGCACACTGTCAAAGTTTTGCTTTGAATGGAAAAAATGGGTATATTTGTGATTTTACCCAAGAATTCAAGGAGTAGAATTACATAAAACATTTCTCTTCATTTGAAAGAAATAAAGAATCTTAGGTTAACACAAGCAAGCCATATTAAAAAAATGCCATGGGGGAAAATAAAATAAACAGACAAGCAAACACAAATAAAACTAAGTTAATTCCCAGTAGCTGACTAATTTTCAAACAGATGGCCTAATTAGGGGCTCTTAAAGAACTAGAGAGAGCCAGGTTACTAGAAGGGAATAAGATACATTACCTGTGGGCCAAAAGAAAGATTTGATGTTAAAGAACAGTTATTATTCTAATGTCTTCAGATAGTTACCTTATAATAAACCCAGTTAATCTGAAATAAGAAATAAAATTCACATTGGTAGTTAAGATTTCTGGTGGCAGTCAGGTAATTCTTTTTTTTTTTTCTTTTGGGTCAGACCCCGCAATGCTCAGGGGTTTCTCCTGGCTCTGCACTCAGGAATTACTCCTGGCAGTGCTCGGGGACCATATGTTATGCTGGGGATCGAACCCGGGCTGGCATAGGCCGGCTGCATGCAAGCAAATGCCCTACCCTCTGGGCTATCACTCCAGCCCAGTCAGGTAATTCTTATAGCAAGTTAAAATTGTTTTTTATTTCTCTTTTTGAAATTTTTGCAGAGGATCAAGGGAGCTTCACAACAATGCTTAGGAATATTCTGGGGCTCTTCCAAGTGATATTTCTCCCTAGCTGAGTCAGCAACTCAATGCTGTTGTCCTGAAGAGTGACATATATTGGGCCCAGTGCTGTTTGGAACCACCCTGTATTAGTTTGGAGACTGTGATCTACACTCAAATTTAAAACAGTCGATATGATTTCATGTCCTTGTGTGTACGGGAATTATGCCCTGACTCCTGAGCTGCCTCTCTGCCCAAACCTTTTCTTTTTAGGGGTGGAGGTGGGAATGGGGTAATAACAGACGGAGCGAGATCCAGATTTGCTCTGAACTTAGTCCTAGCTCTGTTCTCAGGAATCATTCCTGGTAGGGCTCACGACACCATGCTTGGTGAGGGAATAGACCCAAAGTGAAACACTATCTACTGTGCTATTGCTCCTGCTCTTACCTTTGCTTTTTTAGAAGAATGTGGATAAAATTCAACAAAAGTAAGTGGGGAATCAAAATATAACATTGAAATTCTGAGCTAGACCATGACTTCTAAAGTTCTATTAAAGATCCATTTTGTCATTTGAAATGTGGCATTCAAAGCTTGGTTGTTGCTACAAAAGGTATGATTGGCAATATATCTTCCAGAGTGATAGTACTGTGGGTAAGGAGCTTGCCTTGCAAGTGTACCCCTTGGGTTCCATCCCTAGCACCTCATGTCATTACACAGCAGTGCCCGAGTCATCACTGAGCACAGAGACAGGAGTAAACCCCTAGCATTGCCTAGTGTGGTCCCCGGATCATAACAAGCATGAAAGCCACAAACTGGCTACGTAGAAACCAGATTCTCTCAAAGAAAACATAGTGGAGAATTGGTTCACAGAACAATGGCATATTCATGTGTGGATATGCAATGGTTGAATTACCAGAAGGGACCTGGAGTCACTATCCTCTAATATTATTTAAAATATTTTGCATATTCTGGTTGTATAGATAAATTGAACACTCTTTTCCAAAGAAGGGGAGAATGTGTAAGTTATAAATGTTTTTTTGTAAGCATTTTCAAGATATAAACATAAAATATTTACTTTTTAGTTCACTAGATATGAACTTAAGAAAATAAAAATGATGCTTAATTCATCTCAGGAAGGAAAAAAGTACTTTTCGTGAGCTTTTCATATACTTTTCAAGCACTTGGTAGCATTTGGAATGGAAATTCTCAAGGAAATGTCATTCTATCCTAGTTGTTATGACTGAGGGAGAGATTGTAATTTGTATTAGGATCATGTTATTATCTTCTATTAAAGGTTCATTTTGTCATTTGAAACGTGGCATCCAAAACTCAGTTGTTGCTACCAAAGGCATGATTGGGAATATAGCTTCCAGAGTGATAGTACTGTGGGTAAGGAGCTTGCCTTGCAAGTGGACCCTTTGGGTTCCATCCCTAGCCCTGCATGTCGTTACGCAGCAGTGCCCAGAGTCATCAATGAGCACAGAGACAGGAGTAAACCCTGAGCATTGCCTAGTGTTAGGTTCATGTTTCTATACTGACTATAAGGAAATAATGATAATCCAAATGATGGTAATGTAAAGACTTTTCAATTCTTGGTGATGACTTTTTATTCATTTCATATAAACCAATGTTTCTCCACCTTTATCCTAAAATGACCCAATTCTGATATTGTTTACTTTCTAGATCCCCTGCCCTACTGGTTGGCTTTCTAGTCCTCCTTGATTCCTGTTTATCTGATTTTCATCTATGGCTTCTTTTTACATCTGAGAGCCCAGAGGGCCCATTGGAAACCAATGATATTAATATCTATTTATCGTGCAAATATAATTTGTATTCAAGATGCATTTTTGAACTTAATGAATAAATGAATTCTCTGTTCTTGGTAAATGGGCATTTATTCATTTGTTTATCAAATTATAAGTTTATCAAATTATAAGTTTTTTCTTTGTTCTTGTAATGGTGAAAAGGATGCATAGATGGTTTTATTTAAATTATGTTTTTAAGAAATACATGTCTATCAATATAAGAAACATTCCTCTTGTAGACATGGAGAAAAAAATGAAAGTTAGGACACATGAGAAGAGGAAATTATTATGGAGAAGTCTACTATAATTCAGGAAATAGTCAAGAGATAGATAAGAGCTGGAATGATAATACAGCGGGTAGGGCATTGCCTTGCATGTGGCCATCCCTGGTTTCATCATAGGCATCCCAGTTGGTCCCATGAGCACTTCCAGGAGTAATCCCTGATTGCAGAGTCAGGAATACCCCCTAAGCATTGTAGGGTGTGACCCCAGAAGCAATAAATAAACAAACAAATAAATAAATAAGAGGTAGATGATAATTCCATCTTCAAGGCCAATTTTGTTAGATATGGTGATTTTTTTTTTGCTTTTTTGGGGTCACACCTGGCAATGCTCATGGGTTTCTCCTGGCTCTGCACTCAGGAATTACTCCCTGGCTGTCTTCGGGGAACCATATGGGCTGCCAAGGATGGAACCCAGGCTGGTACAGGCTGGCCTCGTGCAAGGCCAACACCCTACCTACTGGGCTATCACTCCGGTCCCCAATATGGTGAATTTTATTAGGACTATGTCCATTAGCTTCTGAGTCTTTTTTTTTTAATTTTTCTTGTGCTATTATTCTTCAGAATTCATTATAACTATACCACATTTACCCCCTTACTTTTTCTAAATAATACATATTTGCTTAGAAAATAATAGTAGAACTGTACTTTGAACGATCCTGTTAACATCTCAGCTGACAGCTGTTTAACATCTCCCAACATCAGGCAAATAAAATTCTTTCCCCTGAACTGTATTGCACACTGAGACAAAAAGGTCTGTTCTTTTTTATTTTCTGTTACTACAGATGAGGCCTAAAATAGCCTCCCTTTTGGGTCAAAATAGTCACAACAAAGGTTTTCACTTACTTTCCAGTCACGTATTACAGTTATAGAAGATTTTCACATCATCAAAGTTGGATATTTCTAAAGAGATCAAAAGGGACAGTGAAGTGGAGAGCAGGTGTGCACGCTTTCTTAGAGGATCTGAAAATGCAATTAACGAGCAAATGAGCCCTTGAAAAGCCAGGCTTCCGAGACAGATGGGAGCACAACAAAAGCCACCAAGAAATGAGGTGGACAAGGGCCACTCCTGAATGGAATGTGCGCATGGACACCTGCCCCTGTTCTTGAGCTTTTGGAGAGAAAACAATTCGAAAGAGATAGAGTCAAAACAATTAATAAAATATAGGTGACTCCAGGAGGAAATGAAAGATTATGCTGCTATCACAAAGGTACTCATCAAAGTGGTCCCTCTTTTCGTTCTAACAACACCAACCTATTGCTGAAAGAGAGATAGAAATGCCAACAGAGGAAACTCATGCAAAATTAAAGCTTTTCTTCTGGCTTGATCACTTGACATTAATATGGCAAGTCCAAGTGCTACTTCAAGAGAGGATAGTGTTAGAGTACCAGAATTATTCTTAGCTCTTTTATCAATGGCTAGCGTTGTGAGAGAGCTAGTGTAACTTTATGAATTACTTGTTTGTAAAGTGCCAGTGATAATAACTTAGGTGGTCTTAGTAGTAACAAGAGAAATAATTTAAGATATGCTTACCCTGTCGAAGTTATTAGGAGTACTATGGATAAATTTGTCAGCCACCTGGATCATGGTAAGGTATCATCACATAACAGTTGCCTTGGTAATCCTATGGTGATAATTAATTCATCCAATATGTATAAGTCACTGTTTGTTATGAAGAAGATTTTCCATGATATAGCATCTGTTTGGAAGGGATTTATGTTTTGCAGGGTAGCTCAGAAAAGTTGGTAGGTAATTTTATTTATTTATTTTTTTTTTTTTGCTTTTTGGTCACACCCGGCAATGCTCAGGAATTACTCCTGGCTCTGCACTCAGGAATTACTCCTGGCGGTGCTCGGGGACCATATGGGATGCCGGGGATCGAACCCAGGCCGGCATAGGCCGGCTGTGTGCAAGGCAAACGCCCTACCCGCTGGGCTATCGCTCCGGCCCCAATTCTTATGTCTTTGAGGCATCTATTATATATGCTATATTGCTAAGGGGACTAAAAGTTGAGAAAGGGACTAGAGCAGAGAAATTAGCATGTGCTGCTTTTTGAGATAAGGTTTGTTTAATTTAACTAGGATGATTTACCATGGTAGAGTAAGACAACTTTAGCCTGGTTATCTTGACCTTAATCAATATCTGCTAGTACTTTGTTTTTGACAAAGAAATATTTGGAATAGTTTAATCATGAATTAAAGGGGTGTGATACTGTAATTCTAAACTACAGAAATGTTAAGAGATACTAAAAAAAAAGATATGGTGCCCTAAAAAATTTTATTGTTGCTATTGTTGTAACCACCAGTATTATTACTCGGCCTATTAGCAGCAGCATTCACAGAAGTAGATCATTTTGAGAAACAATAACACTTACAAAACTACATTGTGGCTCCTTAACATTTAATATTTTTATAGTGGCATGTATTTATCAATATGGCTGGCAGAAAAGATGATCAGTTTGAGTTCTTTCTGTGAGATCTCTCCAAAAGTAAAAATTGTGTTCATATGTAATAAGACTTTATAGTATATTGTAGCATCCTACAAACATTACTTTATTATATATAACCAAAGTGTGGTGAACGGATAAGAAGACAAAAGACATTGCTCAGGCCTTCTGACATCACTCCTATAAAGTGACTGTGGTGACTTTCGCACTTAAAGACATCAATCACACCAGGTATCCAGTGTCAAAACCAGGCAGTGATCCCAGGTATCAAGTTAAATGAGGGATTTCTACTCAGGATTCAGAGATCAACAAATGGTACTTTCATACACTGAGCAAAAGCAAAAGAAAGTATGTCATGTAAGTTCTATGCTCTTAAAATAGGTAATATACAAAAAAAAAAATGTCAAAACTGAACTTGATCATCTTCAGGCCTGGACATGGAAGAATAGAAGTATTCAATATCATTGCTTTTTAGTTCTTTACAGAGATCATTTTCCTTTTAACCTTCCAATAATTAAATAATTCCAAACTTTTAGGAGGCATTAGAATTGGTTTTTTTTGTTTGTTTTTTTGTTTGTTTGTTTGTTTGTTTGCTTTTTGGGTCACACTTGGCAATGCTCAGGGTTACTCCTGGCTCTGCACTCAGGAACTACTTCTGGCCGTGCTCAGGGGACCATATGGGATGCCAGGGAATCAAACCCGGTCGGCTGCATGCAGGCAAATGCCCTACCCACTGAACTATCGCTCTGGCCCTAGAATTGCTTTATCTCTGTGTGGATTTTCTGCCCCCACTGAAACACAAAACATAATGAAATGACAGTTGCCATGTGCTACCTTGTTAATATATTAGTAACTTGTTTCTCCTTGTGTTTTTGAAATGCGTTTTGAAATTTAACTTGTCTACCTGTTGTAGGTACTTTGATTACAGTTGAATTCCTACTTAATCAGTAACATTGGATAACGCACTTCCTAATATATTGTGCATATACAAGGTAAGAAGACACATGCTAAGAAGATACTTAAAAATACCAGGAACTTTCTTATGCTGGATAATCTTTATGCTCAGAGCTACTAGAACCTAGGCATGATGGAACCCATGAATTTAAGATAGTAATTTTTAAAATGCATACACATATGTGATTACAATCCAAATAAACACGTCCTGGGAGTGTGAAATATATGATTTATATCTACCACATTGAAGTTTTTAAAGTACTACTCAATTGAAAAAATTATGATATGTTCTAAGACTATAAAGTATGGGCCCATCGAAGGAGGAATGGAAACTGTTGCAAAGAAAGCATAAGCATTAAAATTATTAGATGACAAATTTGAATTAGTTCCTAAAGGTGTGAGAGAAATAAGGGAACCATGTCTCAAGATAAAGGAAACAATAGAGATGGCCACCTCAGTTATAAAATAGTATCAACATTTATGAAAATAAACAATGAACATTGCTGCTATAAGTCACACAACTAGCATGTAAGTTCAATACTACACAGAAGACTTAAGTAGAAGTTTTAGAAGACAGAGGGATTTTAAGCTAGAAAATTTCAAACTTGAAATATTCAAGTCTGAAGAGTAAAACATAAAAAGAGTAACTAAAAGTTAACAAATATAAGAGACCCATAAGGGGCCGGAGCAATAGCGCAGTGGTTAGGGTGTTTGCCTTGCACACGGACGACCTGGGTTCAATTCACGGCATCCCATATGGTCCCCGAGCACTGCCAGGAGTGATTTCTGAGTGAGGAGCCAGGAATAACCCCTGAGCATCGCTGGAGTGTGACCCAAAAAAGCAAAAAAATAAATAAATAAATAAGAGACCCATAAAACAAGATAAATTGTATTTGTGTGTGCATAATTGAAGTTCCAATTCCTTACTCTCCCTGTGCCCAGCCGTTCATGAGGCAGTCGGGAGGCATGGTGGGTTCCAGCCTTGGCCCACCACCCCGGCAGAACCTCACAACAAGCCAGACGACCCCCACCCCACTCCATGGGCGCCGCCATTTTCCACATTGGACTTCCCTCTCATCAGAACTCCACCCAGCCGACCAGCCCATCACAGCCCGGATCATCGACACCCACCCTGGAGCAGTTACTTCCTCAATCCGGCCCAGGTATGCTGGTCCAGAGACTCTCAGACATGGGGCAGAGCGGTTCCTTGCTCTCCCTGTGCCCAGCCGTTCATGAGGCAGTCGGGAGGCATGGTGGGTTCCAGCCTTGGCCCCACCACCCTGGCAGAACCTCACAACAAGCCAGGCGACCCCCCCACCCACTCCATGGGCGCCGCCATTTTCCACATTGGACTTCCCTCTCATCAGAACTCCACCCAGCCGACCAGCCCATCACAGCCTGGCTCGCCGCAAGCGGCGCGCGCGGTTCATCAATAAAGGCTTTATTTGGAGGTGTTTATAGAGTATGCCTCCCCGCACGGCAAGCCTAGCAAGCTGCTCGTGTTGTATTTGATATGCCAAATGCCAGTAACAATTATATTAGATCATTCTCATGACCTAATATAATGGTTTGAGGCTCTTTATGTTCCTGTACCAAGCCGATGCCCTTGGCTCTACAGCATGTGACTGGACTTATTGAGATATTACTGGTGCCCGCTCTAGCAAATAGATGATTAACGGGAAGATCGTGATCGTGATCGTGAATTGAAGTTCCAGAATGGATGATAAAATATAAAAAGATAAAAAATACATAAATGATGGCCAAAATTATCCCATATTTGATAAAAAGACACTAATCTACACATTCAATAAATTCAGTACAAAAAGGTCAAAAATTATTTTGAATCTAAAATATTAACATTATAATATCTACCTAAGTTAACTTATCCGATTTGATGAAAAAACTCAAAGAATTAAGTAAGTGGGGAAAATATCCATAATTTTAGTGAGAAAGATTTCCTATCATCAAGACATAGGTCAGATTCTAGTACTTAAGACAAGAATCTTAGAGAATAAGAAAACTATGTCATAATTAGATGTATGTGCTTACTCTCAAATAGGGGAAAACAAAACCATGAGGCTTTTTTAGAAAATAATTTGAGAGAAACGAAATTGAAAAATTGAAGCAAAATACACAAACATTGTAAGAGGAGTATAATAAAATATTTTGTAGTTGCAATCTTTATAATAAGGAAAATCATACGAGTTGTCTAAATTTTGATAGAAATTACTGGAAAAGGGGCAATTTATATCCAAATCCAAAATAGAGGAAGTAATTAATTTCAATGACGAGATAGCTAAAACAGAAAACATGATAAAACTGTAAAGTAAAACTTTTTTCTTAGAATCTGTTTTAGATAAGATGATATAAAAAAACAATATATATGCTGCTGCTTTATTTATTTATTCTAGAAATTCAGGACTCCTTTATATCATAAAATGCATCATTATAACAGACATTATACATAATTTTGAAAGGAAACATTTTAGGGGTCTCAGACCACCAACATGGCTCTAGCACTAAGCTCTGTAAGTTCCCGGTGGACATCCAGGGTTTTCCACATAGACAGTTATACCAAAGTTATATTTTGACAGGCTCCTGCTATGACGAACTTTCTGTCCCATACAACCTGTTAGATATAATTTCATGTTAATAAGCAATAACGTTAAATAGAGTTCTGTGAAACTGATGAAAGCTGAAAAAATGCCATATGAAACTCTCAGTGTCATCCACACCAATAAATGATGCAAATTCTTGTTTTTAAGAGCAGGGACAAAGTAATGATGTTGCTTTTAACACTTCGGCTGGGAATTGGACTGGAAATTTTAATAAGGATGATTAAGCGAGAAGAGCATATATTTTTTCAGTTCATGGAAATCTGACGTATTTATCTAGCAATGAATAATCTAGAAAGTATATTAAGAAAAAACATTTTCATTTATAATCATATACAATAACATAATATGCCTAGGAATAAGTATGACCAAGGAAGTGAATGATTAATATATAGAAATAAATTAGGGGCAGACTTACCAGAGGGAATATAAAATGATACAAACATTATTGGTGGTGGGAGATGGGCACTGGTGGAGGGATGGGTGCTGGAACACTGTATGACCAAAACCCAAATATGAACATCTTTGTAATTGTATATCTCATGGTGGTATAATAAAATACTTATAAAAATAAATAAAGAAGAAACTAGGTAGAACATTAAAAATAAAAAATAAAGTTTCATATTTACCAAAATAAATAAAAAATACCCCATCCCCTAAATTGTCATACAAGAAATAGACAACAGGTACTCGGCAATTACTTTGTCCACACATTTTCACAGATGCACCATTACAATAGCACATAGGCAGAGATACCCAAACACCCATTAACCAATTCTTCTTAAAAACACGCTATGAAATGGGGCCAGAGTAACAGTACAGCAGGTAGGGTGTTTGCCTTGTATGCATCATCCAAAGACTGATCCCTGGCAATCTGTATAGTTCCCCGAGCATCACCAAGAGTAATTCCTAAGGGTAGAACCCTCACTTGAACATCGCTGGATGTGACCCAAAAAGAAAACTGTGTTATGCACCTATAAATTTATAGTACTTAGTATAGCAATGAAATCACAAATGCATGCTATAATTTTCTTGAGTCTGAAAATACGTTGCTAAGAGCCAGATTTAAAAGGTCATATATAGCTTAATTTCATTTATTTATTATTAGGAACTATCTAGAATAGGAAAATGCTTATCGAAGCAGAGAGTGAGCTGGTAATTGCCAGTTGTTGGAACATAGCGTAGGTCAGGGGACATGCATGCATATGCGTGTAGTGACTGCTTAATAGGTATGGGGTTTCCCTTTGGTGAAAAAAGGATAAAAATATTTTAGAAACTTAATAGTAGTGGCATTGAGACATTATGGCTGTTGAGCGCCTAGTGCTGCACACTGTAGATGCTGCATCTTGTTTTATGCTTATTTTATTTCCCTTTGGGGTGGTGGTGGTAAAGAGCTTCCCAGTGAGTCCCAGGGACCTCTCCTGACAGTACTCTCCCTACTGGAATGGGCAATTCACTTCTTAGGCCTAGAAGTGCAGCAGGCTACCAGGGCCCTGTTGGTGGTTCTCAGGGGCATCTAGGGCTTCTGCCGAAATAGTGCTTGATGACTCATGTTGTTCCAGGGAACAGAATTGTACTTTCAAGATGCAGAACATCTCTTGCGCTATCTTTTCACCTTCTCCATTATTCAAACAAAAGCAGATTCTTGTCTGTACTCATACAAATTTGTGAGGAGTATCACCTGGCAGTGCTCAGGGACTTGGCCTAGATCTGAGCTTAAGAGTGATCCCTGATATTTCTTCTGGGACCTTATGTGGTTCCAAGGATCTAAAACACCGTCAGTGACGTTGAGATGTTTATCATGACCTCTGATTTCTCTCCAGTTCATGGACTAGTTCTCCATCACAGCTTCTCTTATTCCATAACCTGTTTTAATTTATTTTTGGTTTTGTGGTCATACATATGATGTAATGGGGCTCTCTGCTTACATATTATTTCTGGTGGATTCTGGGAACATATGCTGGGGTTCTAAACTGGATCATTGACTGCAAAGCCAGCATAGTCCAACTGTACTATCTCTCCAGCCATCCATAGTCTGTTTCATATGGACAACCATACTTTCATTTCTATCGGTATCTTATTATGCATTTTTAGTTCTGACACTAGTTCAATGGGTTTTTTATCTGTTATTATTCCTTTCGTTTTGTATTTTACCCAATGAATTTCATTTTGCTCATTAAACTCAGATACACTATTTCTGTGTATCTAAGCTATAACTCAGAAGATCTGGGACCATATTTTCCCTCAATTGTAAAGTAGTATATTTCCAGCAGATTGTTTCATTTATTTAAATCTGATTTCTTTCAAATGATATTTTTTTCTTACTGCTTAAATGAAAAGTCCTTAGGGCTATTATTTAAGATATTACATGCTGTGAGTTTTCATAATTAAAACACTATAAAAGCAATAAAATCCAACTTCTACTTAAAAGGTAGTGATGAGACTTCCTTCATTCAAATAATCAGTGCATCAATTGTGTATTCTCCTCAGGAACATCAGTATAATCAATATCAAATCAGATATCATCATTAATCCAACCACACTATTGGAGATGTAGATTAGAATGATTATGAGGATTTAAATAATTATTATTATACCTAAGAAACTCTGCAAGAAGAAGACCAGCAGATAAATACAGTTTTCTCCAATTTTTTTAATTTCAAAAGATATAATTATAAGGCTGTTGTGCATTTCATTTGCAGTAAATTATTTGAGGTACAAAGATGTAGATGGTATTTATCAACTAAGTGATAATAAACAATTTTTGTAGATAAAATATTGCTATTGGATACATTTAAATTTGTCAACAAGCATTCAGTGTGTCATATAATAGTGGATTTCTTGAATTGCTTATATCTCAGAAATCACCATTATTAACATACCGCTGACTATAATCTGAGGAAGGGATTAGGTTTTTCTCAACTTTCTAGACAGCTTTTTACTTATAATGGCATAGAGGACTGCTATATATGAAGTGGAAAACAGCTCCCTGTCTCAAATTTTAATATCACAGACAAAAAAATGTAGAATGTCACAATATAAAAAAGTAGTTTATAAATTGTCGAGGGTACTAATACCAACCTGGAACTGAGCATTAAATACAGGCACAAAAGATACACATGGCAACCCTTTAATGTATGTTCTGTTATACATAGTCTGGAAGGGAAGGAAAAGAGAAAGAGAGAGAAAGGGAAAGATATAAAGAACCTGCCATGGAGGCGGGCTGGGGGAGAGAGGGGCGTTGGTGGTGGGAGATGGGCACTGGTGGAGGGATGGGTGCTGGAACACTGTATCACAAATACCCAAATATGAACATTTTAATTGTATATCTTTGTAATTGTATATCTCACAGTGGTATGATAAAATACTTTAAAAAAAATAAAAATAAAATGAAATACACACACACAGTAGTTTGTAGATATTATGAGACCTAGATTGTAACATGTGTATGTTGTATGATATTCAGGAAATCAGTTCTTTTTGTGAATCTTGGTATAGATATCTACAAATAGAAGCAAGACATAAAATAGCTCTTTTAAAATAAGGTTTAGAGGGGAAAACATTCTAGGACCATGCGCATTACTCACCTAAATAGTACATGCATTCCATTCCTGATCCCAAGTACCATATATTTGCACAAAAAAGGTAAACAAAAATTATAAAAAGAAGTCATAAAAACAATACTGCAGTGGTAATATAATGAAATGCAAATTTTAACAAAAATCTGATCAGTTAAAATTTAATTCACTACATTTCCACTAAGGCACATTGCAGAAGGCTTTGCATTCACAAAAACAAAAACAAAAAATGCAACAAAGGTTTTCTGACTAAAGTCTTCTGAAAAACCTCTGAAAGTCCCTTCTCTCATTCTTTTAAGTAAATAATGGTTCACTGAACCAATTTGTCAGATAAAAAAACAGTGTAAGGGAATCTGGAGAGACCAGAAAGATAGAAGCATTTCAGAGCAGAGGCTGCTGGGGCCATATATTTAGAAACATTCAAACTTTAATTTTTGAAATATTGAATTCGACTGCAGTAAGTATAAAGAGCTGAAGAAATGATTGCATTAGAAGGGTGTCACATTTTATGTGTCCCAGAATATAAAAGAGTTTCTGTTCTACTATAGAAGTAATATGCTCCATGAGGGCCTCCATTTTCCACATCCGACTTCCCCCATGTCAGAACTCCACCCAGCAGACCAGCCTATCACAGCCCGGTTCATCGAGATCCACCCTGCAGCAGTCTTTTTTTAAATCCAGCCCAGGTATGCTGATCCAGAGACTCACAGACATGCGGCAGAGCTGCTACTGGCTCTCCCTGTGCCAAGCTGCTCACGAGGCGCCCTGTAGGGATGGCAGGTTCTAGCCCTGGACCACCACCCCAGCAGAGCCTCGCAATAAGCCAGACGACCACCAACTCCATGAGGGCCTCCATTTTCCACATACAGACTTCCCCCTCCTCAGAACTCCACCCAGCAGACCAGACTATCACAGCCCGACTCATGCAGTCGCTATGCGATCATGCAGTTCATCAATAAATGCTGGATTTAGAGATGACTAAAAGAGTATGCTACCCGCCGGCAAAGCCTGGGAAACTATCCGTGTCGTATTTCATATGCCAAATACCAGTAACAATTATAAACCTCATTCCCATGACCTGATGGAATGGTTTGAGGCTCTTTATGTTTCTGGAGCAAGCAGGTGCCCTTGGGCTCTACTTACATGAGACAGGACATATGGAGATGTGACTGGTGCCCGCTTCAGCAAATTGATGATGAATGGGAAGACAGTGATACAGTGATACTAGGCAGTAAGTCACTTGTCACTCAGCTAGAGTGGGCGCCAGTAACGTCTCTAGTCTAGTCATTGGGAATGAGGTCCATTATTGTTACTGTTTTGGCATATCGAATACACCACAGATAACTTGCCAGACTCTTGTGTGGCTCTGGGTTCATCCCAGGGGGCATTATGTAGTAATGTATGTTATATACAGTGTCATTGTTCCAGGCAGAGAGGGAGAGCAGGAAGTGAGTTTTTAGGAAATATTAAAATTTGATAGAAGAAACTGCATAGCCCTGAAGGAGACCAAAGGCATGCAGACCACATCCCTTTGACATGCACATACTGAACTCTGGGCAGCCAGCACCCAGAAGCAGAAACTGATGAACCAGCCAAAGAAGGGGAGACCCCATTGGAAGAAAAGAAACATCAAGAGAATCATAAGTATATGAAAAGCACCATCAATAATTGGTGGCTTTTTCCATGGACCAAGCCCTCACAAGAGACTCCTAACCAGAAGGAGACAGTTTGGTAAAGCCCAACTATAAACTACCTTTGTAAAGGCATTGGGGTGTCTGCAACACCCATCTCAACCTCAGATGGGGACTCTCAAGTTTTTCCTCTCTGAAAGAGCCTAAATTCTGTCTTGAGTTTATCTCTTTTCTCCCCCTCACTTTTCTCTAAATGAATTTAAACAAACAAACAAATAACACTAATTTTCTTGACAATTTAGTTTCCTCCTGACATTATTTTCTGTGTAGTGAGGCAGCAATTCTGGAAAATCTGGACCATGTTTGGACAGACTTTCCTTGCCCTGAAAAGAGCAGTTTCTCACCCTAGCTTGAGTCCATGGCTTCCCAAGTACTTAGGTGGTGGTGGCCAGTTCCTATGGCCTGGACCAAGTGGAATTCAGCTGTGTCACGGGGCTGAGCAGACACCAGCACCCGTGCCTTGGAGGTGCTCATTGCTGACTTTACTTCTTACTCATCCCAGGTAGCACTTCTAAGTGCCCAGGTGGGTTGAGCCGAAAAGGTGGAAGCATTTCTTTTCTGGAGGATCCTCCCTTCTATCCTCACTTTACATGAGTCACTTGAGACATACTGTGTAGTAAACTGTTTTCTCTCTATAACTGAGCAAACACAAACATGACTGAGAATATAAACATTGACATTTAGATAGAAAACAATGATTACAACTGCAACAAAATGTCAGAAGTATGTATTTTATTCTAATACTACATTGGCAAAGTAATATTCTAAAATATTTTATGATAAAATTAATAATCTGGTCTGGCCGCAATGTTTCTAATAAGCAAGAATTAAGAAATACTACTCTGAACTGACCTGTTTTACTCTGAGAATGTGTGATATCATAGACCATTAGCTTTCTTGGAGTTTATTCTTCTGTTGGTAATCTATTATAGAATGAAAACCATTCTACATCTTTGTGACTTAAAACAGAACTACTACAAAAATATGAAAAATAACAAGCATAATTTATTTGGTTACTGAGGTGACTCTTCTGGTTTGTATGGAGTCACCTGGGATTAGAACAGCTCACAAAGCCTGTATCATGGCAGGAATATTTGGAATAACTGGATTGATTTGGGCTTCACGTCTCAATATTTATATAATGTGACAGTCAGTCAATCTAGGTGTGTTCCCATGGTGGCAGGAAAGTGTTAATGTAAAGGACTCAAGTAAACATTTTGGAAGTTTTAAATTGCATTTGCTTTGCAAATAATTCATTGGTTCATGAGAGTTAGATAATTTCTTTAAATGCTCTTATCCTAAAGAAGTATATTATACCTCTAGATGCAGTATCAGGATTGAGAATGTGGCTCATTGTTACAACCATTGCTTTGCAGGTGTGAGGCCACACATTCAGTCCCCAGCACTGCCCCACAGGTTGAGTGCAATTCTGGCTGCATTGCTATAGTATCCTCAGCACCACTAGTGTTCAGTCTCTGGCACACTGCAACCAAGGATATTCAAGCACCTGGCTAGGTTTGTGACAATTGCAACCAAGTGTGTCAACTGTAGTGAGCACCACAACCTCATGGACAACCACCAGATTGCTGTGACAGCAACATTAGGCACGACAGCAAAAGACATAGCAAGGGGGAAAGACGAGTAGTAGCTATGTGGAAAGGCTGGATAATGATCATGAAAGAAATTATCTGTCCAGGTTTTCAATCTTCCACATTGTATATTGGATAAAAATGTCTTATCACTTGGCATCATACAATGTGTTACTGGAAGTTTGAATATGGCACAAACAAAGCAAAACAGGGCCATGATGGAGGATTGAAAGTGAAATGAAACATCAAATATTATAGACGTTTGCATAATAGTGTAAAGGTCATTTTCCTTGATTCTCTAAGGATCTTGATCTACTTTCTCCAAGTTTTTCTTAGTCAGAAGGACTAAGGTGTACTCATTATGTTCTTAACAGTGTTCATTGTTTTATTATCCAAGTAGTATCTGAATTTTCTATCGCATTCTTACCTATGACAAGAAAAATATCTAAAATTCCTTAGAGTAATGATAATTTTTGTAGATTGCTGAGATGAAAATTATGATGTGAATTTCAAATTCTCAAGTATGCTTATGTTTTATTTTTATAAATGATAGAATATAATTCACATTGTTTTTTGGTCTCAGTTTCCACTCTTCAAGTAAAAAAAGGATTAAATGACTTGCACAGGCTTATCATCTAGTTATTTGTGTGTTCATAGTTTTTTTTTTCAATGTGTATGCTAAAGATAGGTATGCCCTAGTCATTCAAAAACTGGTAAAATGGACGACAAAAGCTGCTTCAGTTGCAGACAACCACTTATCTTGAACAATGCATATTTAGGTATCAGATTTGCTTTGGCTGAGAATACACAGTGCTGCTGCTTCCAATGTCTACCTTTACAAGTAACAGGCATCTTTGTTCACTGCTCCCAAGTCCATAATGCTATTTTGGCCCCAAGTGGGATATCTGTGCTCTGCATCAGACACGTGACGCTTTTCAGCTCGGATCCTTTGGAAGCTTCTCAATGAGCACACATACTGCCCTCCCAGTCAGCCCACCGGATTGCTCTCCAAGAATTCTCTGCACAGCTAGGCAGAGAGGCTTCATATTAATCATGTTTTCTAATTATTTATTTATTGGAACAAGGGAGCTGAACACCTGGCAACATTTACATTTGCAATTAGGGGAAGCAGCCTCACTCTAGCAGAAGTCTGATTTTATTACTTGCCTTTGCCTTGTAAAACCAAGTTGGCTCAGTGTAGAGAAAGTTTTATTAATATAAATGGTAATGAAATACCGGAGATGATCTCTTTCCCCACCTTCATATTTGGTATATATATATCAGGCGGCTGTGTATACTTGAAACAATTCATGGTGCAATTCTCAAGGGAAAACGCTCAGCATATTGATTTATTGATCCAGTTCTTTCATTTATTTGAGCTATTTCCATTGAGCATTTGCTATATCTAAGTCACTGTGACTTGTTCAGTGGTACAATGTTAAAGGCACGACTTCTAACAGACCTGAGATCAGCATCAAAGTCACAGTAAAATTACTCTCAAGAGTTTCCATGTTCTTACTATAAAGTAGAGATAATAAATCTAGGTATTTGGGAGATTGCAATGAATGTAGTATAATACCTAACTCAGATGTAAACCACACAGAATACTAATTGGTAACTCATTCTTCCCATCCTAATCTGTCATGGTGATCACAGAGATAAAACTACACATCTCAGGTCATGGGATTTCCATCAAGTATGAAAGGTACTCTTTATTTTATTTTATTTTATTTTTTGCTTTTTGGGTCACACCTGGTGATGCTCAGGGGTTACTCCTGGCTCTGCACTCAGGAATTACTCCTGGCGGTGCTCAGGGGACCATATGGGATGCCGGGGATCGAACCCAGGTTGGCAGAGACTGACCACGTGCAAGACAAATGCCCTACCCGCTGGGCTATCGCTCTGGCCCCCTCTTTAACATTTTAAAGGCTGTAAGAGATAAACTGATCAGTCATGAGAAAGTCAAATATGCGAGAGTGGAAGTAATTTTGGATATTGACACAGAAGGTGGCCTAGTCAGTTTCCTAAATACATTTAGTATTTAGAAAAGGGAGCAGAGAACTGGGGTCATAAGAAGTTGAGATAATGAATGGCTTTAGAATGACCCATAAGGGGCCGAAATTCATCTCTTAGCCAAGTTATTCCATTGACAGCCAGAAGTCATGCTTCACGGAATCTAATTTAGCCTTTGTTGGTCTTATGGGAGGGCACTAGGGCTGGCTATGAGAAAGCCAATTGGAATACTATATAATTATAATTTCTTAGATGATGCCAAGTCTTCCAACTTCCTGGATTCACTTTCTAAAACATAAACTCCCCAAAAGAACATTTTTCTCATTTGGAAGACTCTTTAAGCATCCTAGAATCAGCAGTCCAATTGTTTCAGATGTTAAAATTAGAAAGTCTCTGTGCTACTACAAGGACTTTAGGCTAGAGATAATGAGGATCCAAACAAGGGCCGTGAAAACAAATGGAGAGAACACAAGGAGTTTGTTCTCTTCTATTGGGAGACAAGTCCTAAGATACGTTTCTTTGTGCAGCCTAAATTTGTATATCTGAACTCTTTAAAACAATTGTGTGGTAAATCATCATCCAAAGGAATAGATAATGTCAAGGAACATTTCCGAAACAACTAGTATGCATGTTGCAAAGAAGAACATTGAAATAAAAGAGCCTCATTTGAGTATTATTGACCTTCGAGGGCATTGTGTTCTTAAATATATGAAGTATTCATTTTATTTTAATAAAATTATGGATTTGTGATTTTTAATTAATTATTCCTTCAAATTTAGGCTACCTTATAGATTTATGTTCACCAGAAGAATTTTGGTAGGGTTTTTCTGTTTTCTAAAGAATCAATTATAATAAAGTAGTTGAGTGGGAGAAAGCCTTATATATTTATTCATCTATGACAGATACCAAGGAAAAGAAATGAAAACTAGTATAGTGGGTAGAGTGCTTGCGATGCATATAGCAAACCTGGGTTTGATCCCCAATACCCTTATGTTTTTCTGAGCCCCTAAGCAAAGAGCCAGATGTTAAGTCCTGACCACCACTGGCCATAGCCCCTAGGGCCCAGAATAAAAAAGAGAGTAATTTTACTTTTAGGGAACAAAATGTAGGCAAATTTATTTCTATATAGCATCAAGATTTGAATAAATATGCACTTAGAGATACCAGGCAACTGAATTGTTCACCTGGTAGGGAGCCAATTGTCGTATGTGGGTGGTACTAGCTACCTGTGTGGGAAACAGATGTTACCACTTTTACTTAATGCCGTAGCAGGAAGTTGGTGAGGATAAAAATTCAGTGTTATCTTTAATGTGATTTTCAGCATGGTAACTTTTCAATTTCTATTTATACCTGGAAGAGATGAGGATTTATTCATTTATCTCTTTGTTGCATTCACATATAGCATCACATTTACGATACTCAGGGTATTCATTTGCACCAATATATGAGTGCCAAAAACAAAATTCAAAACAAACACAACTATTGGTCTATTTTAAAATCCTGACTGGATCTCCAAATCAGAAATGGGTTTCTGAGACTAATGTATGACCCTTTAATGTTGAATTACTTTAATTTCAAGCTAAGACATATAAAAGTCTATCCTAGTGGTACATAATCTCTGAGTATATGTTCTGCAAATCTTTTATTGTAGCTTAAACAGAGGAATGCCTTAATTTCAATTGTCTTCCCAAAAAGCTTTTAGTTCTACAGATTTTGTTTTCTATTAGTTTTTTTTTAAATCTTGGTAATAGTCATATTGTTGTTTAATTAGTGTTACTTTAAAACTGTCTTGTCACAATAATAAAAGTAAAACCAATTGCAGTTATCATTATCAAATTTTATTTAGTGAAACGTGCTTACTGTTTTTACCTATGTTAATTGCTTTCCTGGCACTTATGCAGGTAGAAGGTGGGTTGCTGCTCCCCTGAAGTGTTCACTGGGTCATGTGGCCCCTAGATACCATTCAGAACCTCATTCATGCAGAACCTTTCTTCTATTAATCGAGTCACTTTCCAGTTTATTTATGTTGCTTTCTTTTATGCTCATTGGTGCCTTAGTTTAAATATAAAGTAATGATTAATTTGGGCATTCAGTCACATGTGTAGAAAGTCTGAGTGCTATTTATTTAGAATGAAACCCAAATTCTGAATCCAGATGACCTATTTTCAAATACTGACCCCCAAAACAATCTCGATCTGCTTTACCTGCAGCATTTTTAAAGTTGATAATCTAAGTTCCACCTTATAAGGTACCTATTCATATTTCAGTATCACTTGTATCACTTGTCTTCCCGTTCTTTGATTTGCTCTAGCAGTCACCAGTAACATCTCCATACGTCCTGTTAATGTAACTTGGCTATGAATGTTTATATGTATGTTCAGATGAGAAGTTGAGAAATATTTTTTCCCAGTCTGAGGGGTTTCTTTTTTTTTTCTGTTATTGTTTCTTTTGGAGTGCAGAAACTTAATTTGATGTAATTCTTTTTCTTTTCTTCCACTTGATGGTAAATTAATTTGTTTATTATTGTCCCATTTTTCTAAGTAACAATGACTAAGTAAAAAAAAAATTGGGAAATTCTCAATAGAGCTGAAACTCAGATCTCCTCATGAGAGTTTTACTTTAGGCAATCTCATAAAAAGAAATCACATTTGGAAGCAATAGTATGAAAAATGCCTTTAAACAATACACAGTTCACTATACTAGAGAGATAGAATGGGGATAAAGGCACTTGCCTTGCTCGTATTGGACCCTGGTCCAGACCTCAGCACTGTGTTTTTTCCCCTGAGCACCTCCAGGAGAGATTCCTGAGCACGGCTCTAGTAGTAAGGCCTGAGCAGAGCCAAATGTTGCAATCAAACCAAAAGCAATAACAGAAAAGGTACACATTACTTAAGATAATTGTGAATCACGTGACATAATGGCAGACACCATGAGTGAATTGAGATATGAGATACACAGAACAGACCTTTTTCATGATGAATATAAACCTATATATAAGATGCTGTCTTAGGCTATACATGTACTATCTCAAATCTTAGGCAATTTTATTTTTTCCAGAAAACACCATTTTCTATTATACATAAACTAAAAAGAAGGCTGGAGAAAGTTTAATAGTTTAACAGAGCCCTCATAGGTCATAAGAGCAACTCTGACATTTAACGCTAGACCTTTGTGGTATCAACATTCTTGCACTTAGCTTATTGTTTTTTGTTTTATTTTTCTTTTGCTCTGTAATGTTCTGTTCGGAGGACACACCAAGCAGTGCTCAGGACTGTACTCAGAGATCACTTCGGCAGGCTGGGGGAACATATGTGGTTCTAGGGGTAAAACTTTGTCGGGGGCGCTGCCGGGTCCCCAACAGTTCCAGGAAGTGAGTTCCCTTCTACCTCCGAAGCCGGCGGGGAATGGATGAAAACTCAGGAATCTGATGCAGTTTTAAAAGGGCTTTACTATCACAGGTTCCAATATACAATCCAAGAGCAGGGAAACCTCCAGACTCTGGGTTCCCAACTAGTCCCCCAGCCACATGTAGGCCAAGATGGCTGCCACCACGTATTGAGGCCCAACAGAGAATGGAGAGGACGGAGAAGCAAAATGCCAAGGGAAGCCAAAATGGCAAAAGAGGGAAAAGGCATAAAAAAGAGCTTCTGTCTTTTTTGCAGCTTATTTTATAGCTAGAAATTGGCCCAAACTTCCCAGCCTGGCCCATTCTGTGCTGGGCTATCTAGAGATGAAAACAGGAAAACAGCTCTATAGAAATGTAACAACTTCAGGAGACCTTCTGGCTGTTTACAAGGACCCAGAGCTAACTCAAAGTGTCCTAGCAGAGCTGGAAGGAGCTATAAGCTAAATGTAACTTCCCCTGGCAGGGAAGGTCAAATGCCCTCAGGTAATTTCTCCCAGCACTCACCTAATGTCTTGAGTCAAGATCTGCCTGGAAATGCTTTTATAGGGTAGAGAAGGGGGTTTCTGAGATGGCATGCCTCTGTACCAAAGACTATACTAATGTCAGTTAAATATTTCTCCAAGCCTTCACAAGAGTCTTTTCTACTTAATGGTAGTTTTGTATTTTAGTTGCCTTTGAGTTATCAGGGAGCCATGCTTGCTTGCTTGGAGACAAACAGCATTTCTCTCTGGTCTAATTACTGAGAGATCCAACGTGGCCAGGAAAATATGCTGATAAGATCTAGCTAGTCCCACGATGATTGTGGTAGCACGAGAGAATATTTATAACAGCCAGTACAGAATACATGGTCAGATAAACTGCCACTTTTAAACTACCCCCCTATCTACGAAGTGATCTGCAGGAGGCAATCCAGGGCAGATGCAGAGGCTTTTAGGCCTTTAGGTGTCCTGCAACAGAACTTGGGTTGGTCCTGTGTAAGGAAGATGCTCTATCCACTCTACTGTTTCTCCAGAACAGTTCTTTTAATCATTCTATAACTTTTAGGGTGCTTTCAGGTATATAGTGCAAGAATTCAGCATTATTATGTTTTGTGAAATGATTTCTGTAGTTAGTATCACTGTCTTCCCATTCATCATCAATTTGCTTGAGCAGGCACCAGTAACATCTCCATATGTCCTGTCTCATGCTAGTAGAGCCCAAGGGCATCTGCTTGCTCCAGGAACATAAAGAGCCTCAAATCATCACATTAGGTCATGGGAATGAGGTCTATAATTGTTACTGATAATTGGCATATCAAATACGACACGGGAGGCTTGCCAGGCTCTGCTGTGCGGGTGGCATATTCTTGTAGTAGTTAGTATATATACATATATACAAATATGTATCACTGTATCACTGTCTTCCCATTGTTCATCAATTTATGTATAAATAATACAGTTAAATATTTTTCTCTTTTCATTAGAGTATTTTAGATCTATTTTATAAACAACTTTCAAATATACAATATAGGCTTTATTGCTTGTTATAAACATATTGGATGTTACACCCTAATATTTATTTTATAAAAATCATGGGCCGGAGCGATGGCCCAGTGGTAGGGTGTTTGCCTTGCACGGCCGGCCTGTGCCAGCCCGGGTTCGATCCCCGGCATCCCATATGGTCCCCCAACACCGCCAGGAGTAATTCCTGAGTGCAGAGCCAGGAGAAACCCCTGAACATTGCTGGGTGTGACCCAAAAAAGCAAAAAAAAAAAAAAATCATATGCACCGGGGCTCTAAACACTCATGTTTTTCCTTTATCTATGAATTGGGTTTTAACTTTATTGTGTTACTTTTGAATCCATGTATAAATGATATCATATATCATTTCTTATATAGCTTTTTTTTAGCTTTTTTTTTTTCTTTTTTAGGAGGTGAGAGTTTAGGACCACACCCAGCTGTTTTCAGGGCTTACTCTGGCTCTGTGCTCAGGGATTGCTCTTCATGATATTTAGAGAATCATATGTGGCATTAAACTGGGCGGGTCTCCTGCCAGGCATGCACCTTAGCTCTGTACTTCCGCTCCACACCCAATATGTTGTTTTTGTCTTAATAGTGCACGTTTTAGAGCAGGTACCCAGTGCAGATCGTAAGTTTGTCAACAGATTTGTGATTAGAACATCAAAGGAAATTTAAGGTGAATATGTGACATTAGGAAAATATTTGTAAAATGTTATGAGTGAGTGACTCGCAGACATGGGGCAGAGCTGCTACTGGCTCTCCCTGTGACCGGCCGCTCACAAGGTGCCCGGGAGGGATGGTGGGTTCTAGCCCTGGCCCACCATCCCAGCAGAGCCTCGCAACAAGCCAGAAGACCCCCACTCCATGAGGGCCTCCATTTTCCACATCCGGACTTCTCTCTCGTCAGACCTCCACCCAGCAGACCAGCCTATCAGCGCCTGGCTCGCGCGGCTGCTTGCAGCCGCTCGGTTCATCAATAAATGCTGGACTTAGAGATGCCTACAAGAGTATGCTACCTGCACGGCAGAGCCTGGCAAGCTACCCGTGTTATATTTGATATATATGCCAAATACCAGTAATAATTATAGACCTCATTCTAGAATGGATTGAGGCTCCTTATGTTCCTGGATCAAGCAGATGCCTTGGGATCTACTAGCATGAGACAGGACATATGCAGATGTTACTGGGGCCCGCTCAAGCAAATCGATGATGAACGGGAAGACAGTGATACAGTGATACAGTGATATGAGTGAGTGATACTGTTTGGCATGCATACCCACAGTTATCTACTTGTACAAGTACATGTGTATTCATCACTGGGTTAAGTCAAGATAATTATTTATTATTATTGAGTCATGGCATTGGCAAATTTACCTTGACACTGATTCTAATGAAGATAATTAATTCTAGCTGCCACACATCTCAAAGACTTACTATGATGTATTTATTTCTCAAAAGTCAAATCCTCATGATATGCACTTTATATTTTTATATAAAAATCACTTTTTAATGTTT
The DNA here is from genome assembly GCA_021461705.1 of Cryptotis parvus. NCBI lineage: Eukaryota > Metazoa > Chordata > Mammalia > Eulipotyphla > Soricidae > Cryptotis > Cryptotis parvus. Next base: position 89,447 of record JAJIBD010021888.1, on the reverse strand, counting down.
CAAACAGTTAATGTTAAATGCATTAATTATACATTTCCTTGTCATTTTAAGCAACATTAAATAGGATTGTTTTATGGAAGGAAATTTAAATAACAAATTTCAGTTGTTCACATTTTCTACTCTATTTGTATGCCTTTTAAAATTATATAAAGGAAGCAAAAATATCTTACGACTATGCAATCCCAAGGAATTGGGAAAGTATAGTGTCACAGGGATTTTTAACAAGCACTGCTCTTTATAGTTAATAGTTGTAAAATCATTTTTCCAACTTAGTTTTATAAGTCTCCTCATCAAACAACACAACGCAACAAAACAAAATAAAAGATGTCCACCCCTTGGGATGAACCCAGAGCCATGGCAGAGCCTACCCATGGTGTATTCGATATGCCAAAAACAGTAACAATAATGGGCCTCATTCCCAATGAATGGAGACATTACTGGCGCCTCCTCAAGCAAATCAATGGACAAGGGGAAGACAAGTGACAAGTGACGTACTTGCAGTTGTCTCTATAGGCTCTTCACAAAGGAAATGAGGTAAATAATCACTAAAAGATTAACATGTTTGTCCCAATCCCATCCCCCTACACCAAACGCAAAGGGAAACAGTTAAAATGTTTAATTGATGTCTGATGTTTATTAGGCTGTGGGAAAATAGTTCTCAGATACTGTTTCTGGGAATGCAAACTAGCACATATTACAGGAAGTCAAAATACACTATATGATATAAAGTATATGTATAATTTTCAGGCACAACAAACCAAGTTGTGGCCATTTTTCCTAAAGTGAATATAGGTATGGAATGAGATATGTATATGAAATGCTCATTTTGATAGTGTCTATAGAAATAAAAGGAAATAAATGTGCTTAACTCAAAAATTAGCATTGGTTATGACAAGTTGTAAAATATAGTCATTTAAAACAACTGCTCTTTTATAGACTAACCAATGTTTTACACATATATTTCATCAAGGCTGGGGAATTAAAAAAAATGGCAGGAAATAATCATTGAGAAACTTCCGGTTAAAACGGGTGAATCAGCTCATCTTTTTCAACAATCTCTTATCCGTCATGGGTGGATTTAGCCCAGAGAACAGCTCTATGATTTGGGTGTTCAAATCTATAATTCAAAGAAGCAGCAAAGAGTTCAACTGACAGTGACTGCAAGTGGCACGTTTGGGATCTCAACCGGGTCGATTTCATTCCAAGAAGGATGCTCTTTCTGACGCTTCAAGCTGCTTCCACAGCAGTTGGAACTTGTCCGCATCTGTCTGTACTTGTTTGCATTTTTCCATTTCGAAGCAACACCCACCCCCTGTCCCACCATGCTCAGTAACACTTTGATTTCTTTTCCTATTGCGCAGGCAGATCTGCTCACCTCCCTGCGATTCATGAGCAAGTCTGCGGAGCCGAGCAGCTGGCAATCCACCCAGCGAGAGTGGCTGGGATGCGCAGAAAATCCCTCGGAGAGCAGGCAACATCTGTTTGATAGGCAATGAAAAATAAACCCGTAATAAACTCATTTTAGGAGCAAAAAATGGCTTCTCAAAGTGCTGATTATTCATTTTATGCAAGCGTAGTAATGTTGGTCTTCTTGACAAGTAGAAAAACAGCTTGTCCAGAAGCAAATGATCACAGCCAGAGGGGGAGGGCACGCGCATCAGGAGTGAGCACGGGTTTGGCAGATGAGGGAGCACTTAGAAAGGTTATGCAAAAAAGCCAGCACCACCTGTGGCTGGCTCCTGGCACAGAACAAGTGACCCAGCTGGTCGGATCGGTGGATGCTTGTCAGGACTCAGTTTCACTTCATTTACAATGACTTCCCCCACTACCCCACACTGCCAAGTTCCTACCCATTCAGCCATCAATGCATTCTTTATTAATCTGTTTATTGTTTCCCTTCCTTCAAATATTTAATATGCGTTGTAACAGAAACCTCTATTTGGGAAGCAGAGATATAGTATAGCGGCTAAAGCAAATGCCCACCATGGGCCTCACCCAGGTTCCGTCTCTGCCATCACTTAGTTCCCTGAGCATCACCAAGTGCAGTTCTGGAGTTCCCAGAGCACCACTGAGATGGCCCAAGTTAAGCCTGGGCACTGCGGGAGAGGAGGAGCAGCACACCTCTGGGTGCTCGCTGTGGATCCTCTACCCCTTTGACCAAGAATTGCCAAAGGGGTCCTCAGGCCTCTGAACACTGTCTGGGAACCTCCCCCAAAACAGAGATACAAAACCAAGAAGCACCTATTTTCCTTCCTTCCCTCCTTCCTTCTCTCCCTCCCTCCCTCCCTTCCTTCCTTCTTTCCTTCCCTCTTTCCTTCCTCCCTTCCTTCTTTCCTTCCCTCCTTCCGTCCTCCCTTCCTTCCTTCCTTCCTTCCTTCCTCCCTCCCTCCTTCCTTCCTTCTTCCTTTCTTCCTTCCTTCCTTCCTCCCTCCTTCCTTCCCTCCCTCCTTCCTTCCTTCCCTCCCTCCTTCCTTCCCTCCTTCCTTCCTTCCCTCCCTCCTTCCTTCCCTCCCTCCTTCCTTCCTTCCTTCCCTCCTTCCCTCCTTCCTCCCTTCCCTCCTTCCTTACTCCCTCCTTCCTTCCTTCCCTCCCCTCCCTCCCTCCCGCCTTCCTTCCTTCCCTCCTTCCTTCCTTCCATCCCTCTGTTTCATCCCTCCTTCCTTTCTTTCTTCTTTTCTTCTTTCCTTCCTTCCTTCCTTCCCTCCTTCCCTCCTTCCTTCCTTCCCTCCTTCCTTCCACCCCTCCTTCTTACCCTTCCTCCCTCCTTCCTTCCTCCCTTCCTTCCCCCTTCCCTCCTTCCTCCTCTCCTTCCTTTCTCCCTCCTCCCTTCCTTCCCTCCCTCCTTCCTTCCTTCCCTCCTTCCTTCCTCCCTTCCTTCCTCCCTTCCTTCCCTTCCCTCCTTCCTTCCTCCCTTCCCTCCTTCCTTCCTCCCTTCCTTCCTGCCTTCCTCCCTTCCTTCCTTCCTTCCTTCCTTCCTTCCTTCCTTCCTTGCTTCCTACCTTCCTTCCCTCCTTCCTTCCTTCCTTCCTCCCTCCTCCTTCCTTCTTTTTTCCTTCCTAATCCCCTTCCTTCCTTGTTTCCCTTATTCATTTCCCACCGTTTCCTCCCTCCTTCTTCCTCCCTCCTTCCTTTCCTTCCTCCTTTCTATTTTCCTTCCTTTCTCCATTCCTCCCTTTCTTTCCTTCCTCACCCATCTGTCCTTACACCTCACTCCTTGCTATGCTCTTTGATCACTCCTGGCGAGGCTCTGGAACCATATGTAGTAACAGGGATTGAAGCTTGGTCAGCTACATGCAAGACAGCTAACTTCCTGCTGTATTGTCTCTCTGACAATGGGATTATTTTATATGAATTACTTAATAGACTCTATAGTCATTTCAATTGTTGTGGACTTTCAAAATAGGAGGGACCTGAGCAAGAGTACAGCAGGTAAGTCGCTTGCCTTGCACAGGGCAGTCGAGGATTCAACCTCCAACACTATGTCGATGTCTCTCTAAGTTCCACTAGGAATGATTTATGAGCACAGATCCAGGAGTAAGCCTGAGAATTGTCATGTGTGGTCAAATTTTAAAAATGTAGGAGAATAAATGATAAATTAATAATGATCTTACTATCAGGTGCACTCTATATAAGTTCATCTATGGATTGTGATTGTAGATATAGATAAAAAAGGAAAAAAATCAACATTTTTAATATGGAATTGGTCAAAACAATATGATTTTTTTTTGTTCATTTTTCCGCCAGGAAAATTTACACACATACATATGTGTATATATACATATGTATATATATACATGTATATATATATATGAGTGTATAGTATATATAGGGATATATAGGAGATTTATATCTTTTATATATAGGAGATATATATAGACATATATATATGTATATATATGTATGTATGTATGTATGTATGTATGTATATATATATATATATATATATATATACATGCATATATATAGGATACAGCTGCTACTGGCTCTCCCTGTGCACAGCTGCTCACAAGGTGCCCGGGAGGGATGGCGGGTTCTAGCCCTGGCCCTCCACCCCAGCAGAGCCTCGCAACAAGCCAGATGACCCCCACTCCATGAGGGCCTCCATTTTCCACATCCAGACTCCCCTCTCATCAGAACTTCACCCAGCAGAAGAGCTGATCACAGCCTGGCTCACTAGGACACAAGCAGCCGAGCAGTTCATCAATAAATGCTGGATTTAGAGGTGACTACAAGAGTATGCTACCCACACGGCAGAGCCTGGCAAGCTACCCGTGTCATATTTGATATGCCAAATACCAGTAACAATTATAGACCTTATTCCCATGACCTGATGGAATGACTTAAGGCTTTTTATGTTCCCGAGCAAGCAGGTGCCCTTGGGCTCTACTTGCATGAGACAGGACATATGGAGATGTTACGGGTTCCCACTCAAGCAAATTGATGATGAACGGGAAGACAGTGATACAGTGATACAGTACCATGGAGTGAATAGAATAAAAACTAAAAGTGCATATGGGTTAAAGCACAATGCATGCCTGATAAACATCTCTACATCTTTATTTTTCTCTTTTATTCTCTATCATATGGGTGGGGGGGTCGTCTGGCTTGTGGGTTCTGCCAGGGTGGTGGGCCAAGGCTAGAACCCACCATGCCTCCCGACTGCCTCATGAGCGGCTGGGCACAGGGGAGCAAGGAACCGCTCTGCCCCATGTCTGAGAGTCTCTGGACCAGCATACCTCTCCATGGGCGCCGCCATTTTCCACATCCGGACTTCCCTCCCTTCAGAACTCCACCCAGCCGACCAGCCATCACGCCCGGATCATCGACACCCACCCTGCAGCGTTTCTTTCTCAATCCGGCCCAGGTATGCTGGTCAGAGACTCTCAGACATGGGGCGGCGGTTCCTTGCTCTCCCTGTGCCCAGCCGTTCATGAGGCGTCGGGAGGCTGGTGGGTTCTAGCCTTGGCCCCAACCCGGCAGAACCTCACAACAAGCCAGGCGCCCCCACCCACTCCATGGGCGCCGCCATTTTCCACATCGGACTTCCCTCCCTTCAGAACTCCACCCAGCCGACCAGCCCATCACAGCCCGATTCGCGGCCGCAAGCGGCCGCGCTGGGTTCATCAATAAATACTTTATTTGGAGGTGTTTAAATAATATACCTCCCGCACAGCAAGCCTAGCAAGCTGCTCGTGTTGTATTTGACATGCCAAATGCCAGTAACAATTATATTAGGTCATTCCCATGACCTAATATAATGGTTTGAGGCTCTTTATGTTCCTGTAGCAAGCCGTGCCCTTTGCTCTACTGGCTGAGACAGGACATATGGAGATATTACTGGTGCCGCTCTAGCAAATAGATGATTAACGGGAAGATCGTGTCGTGATTCTCTATCATATAAATGCAATTATGTTTAATCTCTCATTTGTATCCTCTTTGATGTTTTAAGCTAAAAGGTATAGGCCAGAGATTAGGAAAAAAAAAGAAAAGGAAAAAATTGTATGACTGAGAAAGAATGAAACTTGAAACTTATCAAGAGAACAAACCTCTTTCACAGCAATAGGTCGTGACAGCCAAAATTAAAATATGAGAACTTGAAAATAGTAAATATGAGATTGAAGCATAAAAATGAGGGACTTTTAGCCTTAAGCACTTTCTACTATTGACTTTTAATGCTTTCTTTTATTATTAAGAATACAGACATTTTCCGAGTCATTTAATTATTTATTTATTTTCTTTTTGGGTCACATATGGCAATGCTCAGGGGTTACTCCTGGCTCTGCCTGCGCTCAGGAATCACTCCAGGTGGATTGGGGAACCTATGGTATACTCAGAGTCGAATCTGGGTGAGCTGCATGGAAGGCAAAGACCCAAACACCCTACACACTGTACTATTGCTCCTATCCCACTTTCCAACTCTTTTAATATGGAAAACTTGGCACTAAAATGTAGTCAAATGCAATTCTGTTTCTCCTCCTTTTCTTCTTCCAGCATCAGGAGGCCAATTATGTGGAGCTACTTACTTTTAGGTGTGACTCTGCAGTTCATTGCTTGAATGTTCCTGGACATATTATGAACTTAGTGTACTCGTCTGTAAAATAAGTAAATGCATGTTTGACTATTATGATTGCCATAAGAAATAAGTGAGATAATATTTAGGAAGTACTTAGAAAAGTAGATGATACAGGTTAATTATTCAATAAACAGTAGCTTTTATCCCTCTAATCATGAGGATGATTATATTCCCCAGACTACGTTTCCTCATTAGTTAAATTTGAATAATGATACATAAGGTTGAAGTGAACAATGAATGATGTGCATTTCATAATTCCCAAATATTGGGAGTATTCAATTTAGCGCAGAAAGGTAGGGAATGAGATGCATTGCTTATCTAGTTTTGTTTATAAAGTAACATCTAATCACAGAGCTCTGGACATGTAATTAAATTGTGTCAAGAGAGTCTAAACTGGAATTCGTGAGCTAGATGGTGGCATGTTTGAAATGAAAGTGAATCAATATCTTTCAAGGTGAAGTAATGTTTTATAAATAGAAATATGGCAATAGTTTTAAAATCATAAGCTGAGATGTTTTACAACTGTGATGTTAATTTTAGAGCTAGTTGCCACAAACTTTGTAAATTAAGTCACAGTCTACAACAAATCATATTCATATTACAGTTGAAAAGGTTATCTCATGAATAATGTGAATGATGTTCTTAATATGATTGATACACTTCTCAATATAATATATATTAGTCACTTATTCAATGCTGGAGGGACTGTTTTTTTTAATGCTGGCCCTGTAAAGGAATAGGTTGCCCTACCACAGCTCAGCGCCCTCGCCAATTCTTCTTTCATTCAATGTCCAGTCTCATGTTGTTCTAATTTGCTTTTCTGAATTTTTTGCATATTTCTCATAATTATTATGAGAAATTATAATAATTTTAGCAAAATTATTATGAGAATTAAATGAAATAAAGCTACTTTATTTCATTTAATACAATCTTTAGACACACCTTTCCCTTAGTGGATTTTAAAATCATTATGGGAGAGAGAGACAGATCCATTACTGGGTTAAGTATGTGGTTGATACAAGTGGGACATCTGCACGGCAGATCCAGGAGCCTGGACTTGATTCATAGCACCACTGGGTGTGGTCCGGTATTCCTGGTGGACCACAGTATAAGGAGTAAACCACCAAAGTCGCAGGCCATAAATATCAGGCTAAGACACCATGAAGAGGCCCCAAAATTAAATGAACTATCTCCATACTTGTCTTTATGTTTCTCACTGGTTGACAGATGCATGTTCCTCATTGTACTTTCTATTGCTGTGTGTTAGTTATAGTTCATTATATTTGTTAATTATCTAGGTGAGGCTTGAATCATGTTAAGGATCTTTTCTGGGGGCTGGTGTGATAGTATATCAGGTTACCCAGGTTCAATCCGAGCACCCATATGGTCCACCAAGTCCTGCCAGGGGCTGTAGAGATAGCACAGCAGGTAGGGTGGTTGCCTTGTACATGACCAACTAGCTTTGATACCTCGACCCCCATATGGTCCCCAGGCACCCCAGGAGTAACTCCTGAGTTCAGACTCAGAAATAAACCTGGAGCATCACTGGTATGACCCAAAAAGAAAAAAAAATCTATAGTTTTAACGCAAAACAAACAAAATACACAACACCAAGTCCTGCCTAGAGTAATGCTAGAAAGCAGAGCTTGGAAGAAGCCCTGAACACAGCAGGATGTGGCCCAGAAAACAAAACTGAAAGTTTTTATTTCTGTGTTCTTTACTATAGCTTCAGAATAAAAACATTAATTATAGATTAAAATAAGCTGATGAAGACATCGTATGTATGTGCGTGATTATATTGGCTCCTCCTAAAAGTGTTAAAATTAATGATTGAAGGAAACAATAATATTATCATTTGTGCTATACAGTTTGAACGGGTTTGCTATAAGTACTCTGGTGTTCAGAGGGTCCATACAGAGGCGAATCTTAGAAATGAAATGCTGAAGGCAGCAGCAGAAAGAAAAACCTGCTATGAAGTGACAGACGCGTGAGGGGGACATGGTGTGATTCGGGACCTACAGTAAGTCATGCATGAAGACAGATATTAGAAAGCAGTGGTGAATCAATCCAGATTATAGTAAAAGGGAAAGGACCCCATCTGCAGTGTTAATAAGCCTGAACTTCAGGCAAAATTTATCAAGCAGGTCCATTGTACAGCAGATAGGGCATTTGCCTTGCAAGTGGGTTTTTTGTTTGTTAATTTGGGGCTCTACACCCTGTTGTACTAGGGCTTGCTCCGGGCTATGCATTCAGGGATCAATCCTGGCAGGCTTGGGGGGGGGGGGATCAAACCTGGGTTGGGCACCAGTGTTTGTAGTATAGAATACATAAGATTTTCTAGGTCAAATGATTCTGATATTCTTTGCTGTCACTGTCCAAATTACTGAAGAGATGATTATGATTTTCCAATCATGAGTTTAGTTCTATATGCTCTTCTGATAGCAATACTTACATTATTGTGTAGACAAAGACAAGAATTTTATATTAGTTATAGAATTATATACATAGCTTGTATATGTTTATGCATTTTTATATATTGAAAATAAACTGTCATTCAATTTCACATATTGAAAGTAAATTGTATGATAGTTTGTATAATCTGGAGTATTTTAATGCAGAATACTAGGAATAAACCACAAAGTCTATATACATTTATGAGAAATAATTCAACTCCTCATCAAAAGAATGTTGGTGCTAACTGAAGGCATTAGACAATCTATACAAATAAAATACCTCAGGATTCGGAGAAAACTGTATAAAGCAGATCCTGGAGAAAATGTGAGCAAGAAACTGAGAGAATTAAGGTCAAGGGGAGTCTTCAAAACCAAATAGCAGAAGAATGATCAGTTCAAAGCAAAACATATTTAGACACTGTAACAAAGTTGCTAAACATCAAGGTAAACAGAAGAGGAAAATAAACACCTTAGAAAGTATCTACAGAAAATAAGCCATAAGGCAGCAACGATTAGAATAATACAATCTGTCATCAGACTATGGAGCCCAGAAAAGTAGATGTGTGTGGAATAGCATATTTTTATTACTTTTTATATTGAGATAAGGTTATCACTTGGAGCTGCAAATATAATAGACAAGCTTTCCTCTTGCCCAGTTTTACTCCGTAGTAGCCTGTTGCAACGGTACAACTTACTATCAGCGCTAGCTTCGTCTGTATAGATGCGGTCAACGTGGAGAGTGTTCCTGCCACACAAGCATTTTTCATTTGGCTTTTTGTTAGTGACCTCCCAATCCCACTCCCAACAGAGCAGCCAAAATACTTCTCTCCAACTCTTATCTTCCCATTGAACTCCGGCAATCCTTGATCATTCTTCAGGGTTATAATTTTGTTATATTAAGAGAACGATACACATGGCATCAATTTCTAGTGCAAAAGTGAATCTTTCCTATGCTAATGGGAGATTAAGAATCATATGAAAGATCAGAAGCTTAGAATTTTGGTTGGTTTTTTTTTTCTTTTTTTGGGTCACACCCGGCAATGCTCAGGGGTTACTCCTGGCTCTGCCCTCAGGAATTACTCCTGGTGGTGCTCGGGCGACCATATGGGATGCCGGGGGTCGAACCCGGGCCGGCATGGAGCCACCGCGTGCAAGGCAAATGCCCTACCCGCTGGACTATCTCTCTGGTCCTAGATTTTTTTCTTTTTGTGTACAGTTCAAATAGATCGGTCTGGGTCCCTCAATGTCCAGCCAGGCCTGGCCTTTCTCTGTGTATGCCATCACTTTTGCCCCTAGATGCCCCATTTAGTGTCCAGTTCCCTAAGTCCTGTGATACAGTGTCTGCTCCAATGTAAGATGGCCTGGTCCTGTCCCTGTACCGTTCTCTATCTAGTGTACATTTTTCTGGTTTGGAATCTTGTCCCTGTGTCTCAAACTGTCTCCCAGTAGCTCTCTGGCATCCCAGCTTCCCTTAGCTTCTGGTCCCAGTCACATGCACATGTGAGCAAGATCCCTGTGCTCTGACCTTGTTTTGAGGCCCTGCGACTATATCCAGTGGCTCCTGTCACCACCTTAGTCTTTGGCCATGGCTATGTGCACTGTCCTGTCTTAATCTAAGTGTAAGAATGCTGTCTGATTCTGCAGTTCATCAGGGTGCATGAGCCTACCATGTCCTACTGTCTGCCTGGCCATAGGTGCTTGGACAAAGAGAGAGTTGACTGGCTGGGGATTTATTTCATCTGTTGCTGTCCCCCTACCCCCAGCCACCCATCATCTGTTTTAATGGGATACCTTCCCCATGGCCAAAACTCAGAATCACCAATGAAAATGCACTAGATCCCCTGGTATTCCACCCTTCCATTCTCACTGTATCACATTGGGTAGGTATGTGGGTAGGTACCCTTAGAATGGACTCAGTTTCACTCAGCAGAATTCTCTGTTATCCAGATTGTCGGGTGTCACAGTTCCTTTTAATTGCTAACTAGTATATGAGCATACTCAGGATTGATTTTTATTTGAAGACAGTGGAAGGCACACCATTATTTCCAGTTTGGAGATATTAGGAATAAAAGGAATATGGATAGTTCAGGCTATTGTATTCCATATAATTTCATATATCATGGGCAAAGGCCCAGTGGTATAAATGGTAGATCATAAAGTACTTATTGACTACTTTCCTAAAGGGTCTTCTCAGTACCCCTCCGATCAGCTATGCTCTGTTAGAGTTCTCTCTGCAACACATGCATACACTTTTTTCACAGTTTCATTAGCTTCCTGAGTTATCATTTGTTTTTGATAGTGATGGAGTAAAACTTCTTTCCAGTTTTTATATTAATTTCCCTGATAGATTAAAAAATTGCTGCCTAATAATTGTTCTTTAATAAGAGTATTTTATACTTCCATGAAATGTGCTTGTATATCTTTTGTTCATTTTCTGATGTCATTTCATTATTCATTTTGGACAATTCTTTTTTATCTTTCCCTGGCACATATGATATGAAAGATAAGTTCTACCTCTGTATCTTAGTTTGAATAGGTCTTGTCTGTTTTAAAGCCCTAACTGTGAAGAAACAGGGATTTTGCATATGAAGAAACTAGATGAAGGTAAGATGTCTTCTCATGGTAGAGGAAAAGCAAGTGACTGAGATATGATTTGAACTGCTGCCAATGGGGGCTGTGTGTCCCTAGGTGACTTATGCAAGGTAGGGAGGAGAGAGAGGCGTTCTTGAAAAGGGCATTTACTACTTTTTTCTCTACCCACCATTATCACTCGGGAAAGCACAGGAGATTTAGGACTCATGAGACTGCAATCGCTGCCTTTTCACATTTTGTGGTGTTCACTTATGAAGATCTTCATTGAAAAATAAATATTAGGGGAGAATCTACCTTCCCTCATATTTTTATCCCTTTTATTTCAGTGAAGCAAAATAGTTTCATTTCAATTTTCTGGGAATGTGAGAGAGCTCCTCTGATTGGAAAATCTGTAAGTCCACATCATGGATTGGAATGTCTTCTGATCCTCCGAATGGGAAAGGAAGCTCCCATCCCTTTACACAGTTGGTTCTAGATGAAGTCTTCTTCCAAAAGGCTTGCAGAAATGTTAATCTGGATGTTGTCACAAGGCAAAAAACCAGGATTCTTGATGGATGATCCTTTCATATTTTTATTATGACTATTCAATTCAGAAAATCTGAAACTATTCCTTTTCTGAAGCCTCTGCCCTTAGAAAACGGTTCCACTCCACATACTCTGAGAAGTACCATGGTTTCTGCATTTGAGTGGTGCCTTATTTTCTCCAAGTCTCAAGAGTTTAGTATTTGAATCTCATAGGGATATGATCCTCATGCCTTGGGTTTACTTTGGGGGCTACACAGTTGGCTAGAGAATTATCCTCTTTATCTCAGTTTGAATTCAGAAGAATTAGGTGCCTTTATTATGACACATAGCTGGTCTTAAAAATCTCTGATAACAGTATTAATTGAACATTGTTCACTGTATCACTGTATCACTGTCTTCCCATTGTTAGTAGATTTTCTTGAGCCAGCACCATTAACAACACCATACTGTCACAAGCAAATGTAGCCCAAGGGCATCTGCTTGAGCCAGGACTTACCCCTGAGCATCGTTAGGTGGACCCAAAAAGCAAAAAAAAAAAAACAAAACAAAACCAAGGGCATCTGCTTGCTCCAGGGACAGGAAGAGCCTCAAACTATTCTTCAGGTCATGGAATTGAGGTCCATAATTGTTACTAGTTTTTGGCATATCAAATAGAACACACGTAGCTTGCCAGGCTCTGCCCTGTATGTGGTATACTCTCAATAGAAGGCTCTCATCTTGAGCATTTACTGATGAAACTTAAAGGGGAAAGATTAGGTTTTCTCTAGGATGGAGCTCTGAAAACTATGGAGTCTGGATGTTGAGAATGACTGATCTCATGATGTGGGGGTTGCTCTGGCTTCTTGCTAGGCTTACTGGGATGACGGATATCAGTTAGAACCTGCCTAGAACTGTACAGTGTATAAATATGAAAGATCCTGTGACGGACCTGATCGTAAAATCAGTCACTATCACTATCACTATCTTCCCGTTAATCATCTATTTGCTAGAGTGGGCACCAGTAATATCTCCATATGTCCTGTCTCATGCTAGTAGAACCCAAAGGCATCTGCTTGCTCCAGGAACATAAAGAGCCTCAAACCATTATATTAGGTCATGGGAATGACCTAATATAAATGTTACTGGTATTTGGCATATCAAATACTACACGAGCCACTTGCCAGGCTTGGCGTGTAGGTGGCATACTGTTGTAGTCCCCTCTAAATAAAGCATGTATTGATGAACCACACTGCCGCTAGCAGCCGGCGCTAGCCGGGCTGTGATAATCTGGTCGGCTGGGTGGAGTTGTGACGGGAGGGGAAGTCGGATGTGGAAAATGGCGGACCGCATGGAGTAGGGGAGGGTAGTCTGGCTTGTTGTGAGGCTCTGCTGGGGTAGCAGGCCAGGGCTAGACCATGCCATGCCTCCCGAGTGCCCTCATGATCAGCAGGCCACAGGGGAGAGCAAGTAGCAGCTCTGCCCCATGTCTGAGAGTCTCTGGTTCAGCATACCTGGGCCGGATTGGAAAAAAAAAAACTGCTGCAGGGTGGCTGTCGATGATCTGGGCTGTGATAGTCTAGTCTGCTGGGTGGAGTTGTGATGAGGGGGAAGTCCAAATGTGGAAAATGGCGGGCCCTATGGAGTAGGGGAGGGTGGTCTGGCTTGTTGTGAGGCTCTGCTCTGGGTGGCAGGCCAGGGCTAGACCCCTGCCATGCCTCCCGGGCGCCTCATGAGCAGCAGGCCACAGGGAGAGCAAGTAGCAGCTCTACCCCATGTCTGAGAGTCTCTGGTTCAGCATACCTTTGCCGGATTGAGAAAAAAAAACTGCTGCAGGGTGGCTGTCGATGATCCGGGCTGTGATAGTCTGGTCTGCTGTGGGGAGTTGTGATGAGAGGGAAGTCCAGAACCTAAAATGCTTTAATTTTTTTTAAAATTTACCATTTAAAGAAAAGTTATTTTCAGGGGAACGGAGTGATAGCACACCATTAGGGAGTTTGCCTTGCACATGGCCAACCCAGATCCTGGCATCCCATATGGTCCCCAAGCACCGCCAGGAGTAATTCCTAAGCCAAGAGCCAGGAGTAACCCCTGACCATCACCGGGTGTGACCCAAAAAGCAAAAAAAAAAAAAGTTATTTTCAGTTTTCACAGATAAGAATAATCCAGTTGGGGGGGGGCTCTGGAGCCATAATCCAGTGGGTAGGGCATTTGCATTGCACAAGGCCCACCGGGTTCGATCCCCGACATCCCATGTGGTCCCCCGAACACCCTCAGGAGTAATTCCTGAGTGTGTGGAGCCAGGAGTAACCCCTGAGCATCACCGGGTGTGGCCTCAAAAAAAGAAAAACATAATAATCCAGTGGGGTTAGATAGTATAGAGGGTGGGGCTTGCCCAAAACATGGCTGATTTGAGTTCAACCCCCAGCAACACAGATAGTTGCCTGAGCCCGACCAGGAGTGATCCCGAGCACAGAGTCAGAAGTAAGCCCTGAGTACTGCTGGGTGTGGTCCAAAAAACGAAAAATAAAAAGAATTCAGGGCTGGGGAGATAGTACAGTGGGTAAGGTGTTTGCCTTGCACATAGCCGAACTGAATTCAATCCCCAGTATCCTAAATGGTCTCCAGAGCATCACCAGTGGTACCTTATTTTCTCCAAGTCTCAAGAGTTTAGTATTTGAATCTCATAGGGATATGATCTTCATCCCTTGGGTTTACTTTGGAGCTACACAGTTGGCTAGAGAATTATCCTCTTTTATCTCAGTTTGAATTCAGAAGAATTAGGTGCCTTTTTTTATGACACATAGCTGGTCTTAAACTCTCTGATAACCATATTAATTGAACATTGTTACTTAGATATATTATTCCAACATTATTGCTATTTCAAAAGTAGAAACTTGTATCGAAGCAGTTCGGTTGCTGAAATGCCTGTCACATATTTGCAATTATTCCCTCAGACTTAATGATAGGAAATCTGCCGTTATTTCAGTCTGTCAAATTACTTTATCACATGACTCGTGTGTAAAGTCAAATTCAGCAGCGGTCTGCAACTTACCTGCAGATTTATCTATAGTACATCATGAAGCTAAGTTCATTCCCTTAAAGAAAAAAAAGGTGGAAATTTACTATTTTAACAGAATTGCTTTCATATCCAAGTTCTTTGATGTCTCAGCATCCAAAATAGCAAGAAATGAATTTCATTTTTATTATCTCTGACTTCAGTTTATTTTCTTTCACTCCTTTTCGAGCAGGAAATGTCACGAGATAAAGATGTTAACCACACGCAATGTTAGTGTGCATATGACAGGCAATTAGGTATTGTTCTAACCTAATCAAGTGCACAAATGCTAATAGATTATCGGCAGTTACTGATACCATTGTAATAGACCAACAAGAAATAAGAAATGATTCAGAAATTCTGTGTGAGTCAAGTGGGAATGAGATATGAACTTTCCTCTAAGGATGAGATAAATTATCATCTCTCTGGCCCCCTAGAGTGTGAAGACAGACACACATTAAGGGAAAGGGAGAAATCACATGCGTGTTTGAATTGTCATACAGTGTCTTCATGCTGAGGGAATTGAACTGGAAGATTACCTGATAAAAGTATTAGCACCTATGTTTCCACTTATTTTGGAGCATGGCACTTCACATACTTGTAGGAACCATTGATTTGTATGGAGCTCAGCTAAGGAATTTGTGGTGATAAAAAGGAATCTCCAGAGCTGTGTAATTAGAAGGACTTTTAATGATACTCTGTCCATTCTTTTCATTCTTGACTGCTCCTATTGTGTAGTTCTGCCTTAATCATTCTGAGTGTGTATGAGTGCAGTTCACTTCTAAATAGGCACCCCAAAATTCCGTGTTCTTAGTACAGTTGTCAGGCAGGGTTCTGTTAACTCCCCTGAGTCTATTTTGTGTTGAAATAGGATTTTTATTCTTGAACTTTTGTGACTGAATTTTCTTCAACCAACCTTCACTGTTAACCCCTCCTTCCTGTAAGGAAGAGATTTTTTTCTTTTAAGTATTTTATTATACTACCGTGAGATATACAATTACAAAGATGTTCATATTTGGGTTTTGGTCATACCATGTTCCAGCACCCATCCCTCCATCAGTGCCCATCTCCCACCACCAACCTCCCGATTCCCTCCCCCTCCCCCAGCCAGCCTCCATGGCACGTTCTTTATTTCTTTCCCTTTTTCTCTATCTCTTTCTCGTTTCCTTCCCTTCCAGATTGTGGATTACAGCCGTTCTCATTTCTAATAAAACTTAGGAGGGAAAAAAATTATTCCTATTCATTTGTAAGTGTCAATGGAATGATATAAGTTGGCCCACACTTTTATGGGCTGGGTGTGGGGGAGATGCAAAGTTACAAATAAGGAATTTCTTTAAAGCCCTGGACTGAGTCCAGCTGTCCATCTAGATGGCCAGGCTATGTGACAACAGAGCCTCGAGCTCCCAGGCAGGAGGGGATGGGGGCACCCCCTCCAGTACTGCCGGAATGGGAGCACCTTACAGCTGACAGCAGCGCTCTGGACCTGGAGGCTGGAGCTGCCTGTTTTTTTAATTAAACATTTTATTATACCGCCGTGAGATATACAATTACAACGTTGTTCATGTTTAGAGGTTTCGGTCACATAATGTTCCAGCACCCGCCCTCCACCAGTGCCCCTTTTCCCACCACCAATGTCCCCAATTCCCTCCCCCTCCCATAGCCTGCCTAAATGGCAGGTTCTTTTTTTTTTTTTTTTTTTTTTTTAGTTTATATCATCATTTTTATTTATTTACTATTTATTTTAAGATTGAAGTAATTTTAACTTTTTTATTATACCACCGTGAGATATACAGTTACAAAAGTGTTCATCTTGGGTATTTGGGTTCAGTTACAGTATTCAGCCCCATCCTCCGCCAGGTCCCATTTACCACCACCAATGTCCCGTTCTCCCCCAACCTGATATGGCAGGTACTTTCACTTCTCTCTCTCTCTTTCTCTCTCTCCTCCCCTTCTTAACATTGTGAATTGCAATATATATTTATTATATTTAGAGGATATCATGTATATCAGTATATCTCACCATTCTACAAAGAGTGATCATCAAGTCAAAGAGGGGTTCCTGGCAGGTTCTTTATCTCTTTTCTTTCTCCCTCTCTCTCCCTAAGGAAGAGATTTAAGGATGTAAAAACCCTTTCTTAGGTTTCACTGTATTTAAGAGGTAATATTTGACTAATGGATCAGTGCACAGATACTAAATTTTTATGTCTGCCTCTTCTGAAAATGAATGTTGTATGGTGCATTTTACCCCAGTCTAGACATGTATAGCATGGATTTGAGATATACAGTTCAGGGGTTATGTCAAAGCTCTGGGAATTATCTTTTCCAGAAGATCCCCAGAATGTCATTGAATTTTAATGGAAAGTTCCAGTCTAAATATGCATACATATGGGTGTAGGATGGCATTCTACTGTAATGATCCTCAAACTTGGGTTAAACAAAGAATTTGATTTTTCTTACTGATTTTGTCAGGAACTCGGCAAGGTGCGATGACGTGAATTTTTCTCCAACCTATGGTTGCTTATTCACTGAAGGGATTGAAGATACATTTAGAAGCATCACAATTAAGACAGAATGTCACATTTTATTTATTATTTTAGGAATTTTAAAATGCTGCTACCTAATGAATATTTTCTTATGACTATACACATTAAGTGATAAATGCCTGTTAAGGTGATTATTAACACAACTGTTTCTGAAAAGTTATCTTAAATAACCAGACATTTTATATTAAGAATGTTCATATTTTAAGTTTTAATATGGAAATGATTCTAAGTACATAAAGTGTATCCTTGTTAAATTATTCTAGTATTTAGAGCTAATAGTATTTCTAAGTTCAGAAAAATGAATTTAAAGAACAGCAATTATTAATATATAACTTAGACATTAAGTATGGTAATTATATAGATCTGAAAATTACTTGGACACATTTTAATGTTATAATGTTAATTAGACAAAGAATATTAAAATACATATGCTTAGGAAGTGTGTGTCACACCCAGGATGACATTTTAATGAGTGGGTCTACTAATGTATATTTAGAGAGATTCAGATAGGAATGGATTAGATTAATAATCTATAGACTAACTGTATGTGGTTACAAGTGATAGATTTCATTGTTTTCCATGTATGAAAAAAATTTTAAAATGCATGTCACCTTTGATGGTACTATGGAGCTCATTTTGCTCTGAATGGGGAAATTGAAATAGAATATATTTACAGGTGTGTTTTTTTTCCAGTTGTTATTAAAATCTCTATAAACACTAGTTTGCATTCTGTAGGATTACGTTATAGCTACAGTAATAGTTACGATTATAAGAAAGGCTGGAATATTCCAACTCCAACCAGCTATCTAAATATTTTTAATAGGCACAAAAAATTTTGTATGCATTATATTTCATCTTAAGAGCATCTCACTTTTTAATAGTGTTGCCCTTCTTATGATATATTCAGCATATTTTGTGCAGCGAAACTACTTTATTAGTATGAGTTGCTGAGAAATAGCTCATATTTGTATCCACAGAACCTAGCAAAAAAAAATCTTGATATAGTCCTTAATAAAAACTTAATAATTTATAAACAGACTCTATATGAGTATAGCCCTTACTTGACCTTTCGCTTTCTAGACCTCTTTCTTCTTCTATATGATTCAACCTCTTCCTCACCCTCTTTTTCTTTCTCACATGCATCATTATGCTTCTTCATTTTCATAATAGTTTTCTTTTGTCTTGGAAAACTTCCCATTCCACCTTTGCATATTTTAGTGGTATCCCTTTATATTTCATTTACATTTGCAATTCCTAGGAAAAGCTTCCTGGGTTCCAAGTCATATGACATTTCTGGTGTATTTGGAAAAGGAGCACCCACACATACTTCATGACTTATGACAGCTTTTGATAATTTTTATCATATGTTTGGTTCCATAACAGTGAGGTTCGAGCCAAGTATTGTGCTTAATGAGTTTGAGAAGGACAGTGGAAGTGAGGGAGGTCAGACAGAAAATAAACTAGAAAGCAAAACTCTTTCCACAGCTCAGAACAGCTTTACATTCTTCTATAGTTCAACCCAATAGTTTGGTGAAACTTATGCAGTACACCTACATTGTTGATAAAAGTATGCCTGAGGATTTTTGTACTGGTTGAATAATTCCAGTATGGTCAGGGTGGGGGATCTAAAATGGACAGCTGTATATAGTTATCTGAGCTCAGGGAGAAGGAGATATGGCAATATCAGTTGGTAAAGGTGAATTGGACAGGACCACATAGTCATTTGGATATTCCATTTGGTTATGAATATTTTTCTAAATTTATTGTCTGCAAGCTCCATGAAAACAAGATGGTGTCTACTTTTATTTGTTATTAAATAACAATATTTATTATATATTTCACCATATGTAAGTACCTCAAAATAAATTCCCCTCTAGTATTTATTTCAATGAAGGGATGGACTAGTTGTGATCTGATATGAGGACATAAAAATTGATTTAATTCAGAAATAAAGTATTAAATTTTATAAAATCTTATAAAATCCTGCATACATGGAGATTGTACATGAATTAATTATGAATTAATGATGGATGATAAATGGAGTCAGCTAGCCCTGTGGCTGTCAGCAGTCATCTCTGAGCACAGAGCCAGCATTGATGTAGGCAGGCAGACAGGGTGTCCCCAAGGCAATGAAGTTTTACCCTAAGGATGTCCAAAATCACCTGTTTGGAAAACTGAAATGAAGACTTGATCACTTCCACTTGATCACTTGAATCCCATTATTCATCGATTTGCTCGAGCGGGCGCCAGTAACATTTCCATTGGACCCTATCACGTGCCAATGTAGCCCAATGGCATCTGGTTGATTCAGGAATATGAAGAGCCTCAAACCGTTCCTTCAGGGTCTTTTCAAGGAAGTCTGACCATCTTGTAGGTGGGCGGCCACGTGGTCTTTTGATATCCCGTGGGATCCAGTCAGTAATGGCTCTAGTCGAGCGGTTGTCTCCAAATCGCATTACATGTCCAGCCCATCTGATTTTCGATGCCTTGGCAAACGAGACAGCATCCCTGATTCTGGAATAGCGACGGAGGTCAGAACTCAAGATTCCTTCTCTCACTTGAGTGAGGCGTGATATTCCAAGCATAGCTCTTTCGATTCCTCTCTGGGAGACCCGAATAGCATTCTCATCCTGCTTTTGTAGGGCCCAGGTCTCTGAGGCGTATGTTAATGCAGGGAGAACGGTGGAGTCAAAGAGATGTGCCCGGAGCCGGAGGTTCTTTGTCCTTTTAGCTATTTCTTCGATGCCTTTGAAGGCATTCCATGCTGCTCTCTTCCTCCTGCGCAGCTCAGGTTTTAGGTCGTTCATCATGTTGATTTCTCGACCTAGGTACACATAACTGCTGCATTCAGAGATGTTTGTTCCATTGAGAGTGAATGGGGCCTCTGGAACTAGTTCATTCTTCATGAACATAGTTTTCTTTAGATTCAGCTGTAGACCTATCTTTCCACATTCTCGGTCAAAGTCAGCCAGCATTTGTGCCGCTTGGCTAATGTTTGGTGTTATTAGAACGATGTCATCAGCGAAGCGGAGGTGGTGTAGTTGCCGACCATCTATCTTCACTCCCATTCCTTCCCATTCTAATTGTTGCATGATGTTCTCGAGGGTGGCGCTGAAGAGTTTTGGTGAAATGGTATCACCCTGTCGAACCCCTCTTTTCACATTAATGATCACTTCTTTGTAGAATGGTGAGATCCTGGTGGTGAATCCGTAATACAGCTCACGAAGGATCTTGATGTATTGGGTTTGAACACCCTGTTTGGCTAGGGCTTCGATGACTGCTTCAGTCTCCACAGAATCAAAGGCTTTCTGTAAATCAATGAACGTGAGACAGAGCGGCATCTTGTACTCCCTACAAACCTCAATGAGCTTGGTTACCGTGTGGATATGGTCGATTGTGCTGAATCCTTTCCGGAAGCCTGCTTGCTCGCATGGTTGTCCTTCATCTAGTGTTCTGCTAATCCTGTTCAGGATGACTCGTGTAAACAGCTTGTAGATGACAGACAACAGGCAGATGGGGCGATAGTTGCCGATGTCGTGAATGTCTCCCTTCTTGAACAGTAGAACTGTCCTGCTGGTTTTCCATTGGGAGGGCACCTTGCATTTGGACAGGTAGCGTGTGAAGAGCCGAGCTAGTGTATTGATGAGTACCGATGGCAGATTCTTCAGGTGTTCGGGTCTGACTTTGTCTGGGCCTGGTGCTGTTCCCTTCTTTACTGACGAGATGGCATGTCGGATTTCAGAAGGGAGAACGTTGGGAATGACATATCCATCCTGTGGAATTTGGTATGTGGGCAGGTGGACGTGGCTATCAAAGAGATTTGAGTAGAAGTCATGGATAATCTTCTCCATTGCCTTTCTGGAAGATGTGATAGATCCATCAGGGCGTCGGAGGGCAGTCATCTTGGTCTTATAGTTGGCAAAGGAAAGGCGGGCAGTGCGAATGCTTTTCCCGGCTTCTGCTGCATCTTCCAGTATTTCTGCTCTTCTGTCTTTGAGGTCTTCTTTTATCGCTTCTCTGCACTGTTTAGCAAGCTTGGATGTTAGCATTTGGTCTCCTGAGGCTCGCGCCTTGCCACGTTGGCGAATGAGCTCGAGAGTTTCTGAAGACAGGCGTCCTTTTGTGTCTTTCTCTCTCTCAGCATTCTTCGCACAATCATGGAGGTGCTGAACCAGTCGGTTGTATTCTTCATCGATGTCGTCAATGATGGTATCTTCCCATGTTGCTGCAATGGTGCCAAAGAGTTCCCAGTTGGTGGTCGTTCTGGGAGTTCTCTTCTTAAACTTTGCAGCCTTTTCTCCCCGTTGCGGGAAGTAGAATTTTTGCACGAAGGAGACGGTGGTCTGATCCTGTTTGGAATTTGGGGGACGACAGCTACATCGGTCAGACAAAACCGTCGATTGAAGATGATGTGGTCAATTTCATTGTGGAACTGTCCGCCAGGAGATTCCCATGTCCAACGTTTTGCTTCAGCTTTCTGGAACTGTGAGTTCCCATGAATGGTCTTGGTGGACATGATGAACTCCAGATAGTCTCTCACCCTGTTCGTTCCATTCTAGGCCATGGGTCCCGATGTGGAGTTCTTCAGCCGATCTTCTTGGTCCTATCTTGGCATTAAAATCACCGACTATGATCTTGTAGAAGGTGTGATCTTTTTTTATAGAACTCCTCCAATTCCATGTAGAATTTCTCAATTTCATCTTCTTTGTATGTGGATGTTGGGTGCGTAGACAATGAAGATAGAAATTGCTGGCAGTGGGCCACATCTCTTCAAGTGTAATCGTCCTATTCGGTTTGTAAGGCATTCAAATGAATCAATGTTTACGGCCATGTTCGTGTTGACAAGGACACCAACGCCACCGATGCCTCTTTTCGTCGCATGTTCCAAGGAACAATTCTTCTCCGGTGTCAAATACAGCATGATGCAACTGACGCCTCCCTCGTCTCAGTCAGACCCATGATGTCGTACTTGATCTTTTTTTGCTTGCAGCATCAGATCCTCAATATATGCTTCCGATGCCAGTGTACGTGCATTGAAAGTACAGACAGTCATTTTAGTCCTTCTTCGTTTTGGCAGCCTAGGATGGCCATGAAATTTTGTCTGGCACTGCTTGTTTGCCTTTCTTACTGCTGCCGTATTAAAGGGCTCTTTCGGGGTCAGGAAAATAAACATTTCTGTTACTGGATTTGGCATATCGAACACGCATCGGACAGCTTGCCAGGCTCTGCCATGCGGGCGCTATATTCTCATTAATTTGTGGGACTCCTCTCAGAGGGGTGGGTTGAATTGCGCATGGGAATGCTGGTTTCTGCTCTGCCAGGTGTACCTGTGTCTTAGGCTCAAGCATTCCTGCGCTTGAAATACTCTCCTCTGAAGGGCGGGTCTCTGCGTGGTGGGTCCTTGTAGGCTGGGTTTCTGACAAGCCAGGCTGGGGACTGGATTAATCTGGGGGCTGGAGACTGGATTAGTCTGCTGGGTGGGGATCTTACCTGCTGCAGAGTGTGGATTGTGAAAATGGCTGCCAGCAAGGTGGGGGGGGTTCCTCTGGGCTCCTCTGAGGGCTCCATCGGGATGGTGGACTCGGGTCGGAAGTTGCTCTCGTGGTCCATGGAATGCAGGGGGTTCAACGGGGAAAGCTGGTTTCTGCTCTGCCTGGTGTACCTGTGTCTTAGGCTCAAGCATTCCTGCGCTTGAAATACTCTCCTCTGAAGGGCGGGTCTCTGCGTGGTGGGTCCTTGTAGGCTGGGTTTCTGACAAGCCAGGCTGGAGACTGGATTAATCTGGGGGGCTGGAGACTGGATTAGTCTGCTGGGTGGGGATCTTACCTGCTGCAGAGTGTGGATTGTGAAAATGGCTGCCAGCAAGGTGTGGGGGGTTCCTCTGGGCTCCTCCCGAGGGCTCCATCGGGATGGTGGACTCGGGTCGGAAGTTGCTCTCGTGGTTCATGGAATGCAGGGGGTTCAACGGGGAAAGCTGGTTTCTGCTCTGCTGGGTGTACCTGTGTCCAAAGACTTGATAAGACCCATTAACAATCCATTAAGATAAGATTAAAAGATAAGACCCATTCTTTTTTTTCTGAAGGAAGACAACAAACACTGAGGGCTCTGGATCAACATTTCTCTACCCAACCCTTAATCCAAATACATTCCAGGACAGAAGATCCAGCTGGAACAGAAGTCAAGAAAAGGAGAGTTTTCAAAGAAATAAGACCACTCCCAAAGTCTACTCCCCTTGGCAACACCCTAGCAACCGAGGTTGAAGCCCCATATGGGAGCAGCTTACAGAGAAATCTATAAAAGTTGTCCTGACCTGCAAGCCCCTGCTGCCTGAGCCCATGTGCTGCTTGAGCCCAGGTCTGTTGATGAGCACCACGCGGTGCCCGAGCACGTGTGTCACCCGTATCTCCCCCTCTTGAGATGTGTACTCTCTCTCTCTCTCTCTCCTCTCCTTCTCCTTCCCCTTCCTAAAACCTCCATAATAAAACCTGTTTTACTTCACTGCTCATCTACTCCTGAAAATTCTTTTTCTGAGGAAGACAGAAACCCTGAGGAAACCCTGAATAAGGTCTAGGATTGACTTGCCTTTTATCAGTCCTTAGCCTGCCCAGGGGCTCCAGGGTGGCAGAGGTGGCTGGGGATACAGTGACCATCTCTCTCTCCTTCCTGCCTCACATAAGCCACCCGTGAAGCCCACCTACATCAGTTGTACACCCTGAGAAAAATTGGATGTACCCCTCCCCACAAATCCTTTTTTGGAGATGACTGATTTAGAGAAAAGTATTGCCCAGAAACCCAGTGATATAATCAGTGCCTTAGAGCTCAAATAAATATTTTTACCCATAGAAACTTATAATTGAAAGGAATATTTGAAATACTAAGTTCACAGCATTGAAATACTGAAGTATTGAGTACTGAAATATTCAGTCCCACAGCAGACACTTCATGTTTCTCTAAGACAGATTTTATACACAAAAAAAGCCCTGTGCCTATCTCCCTTCCTTAACACTTCTGAATGGTGGATCAAAGAAATAGTATAGTTTGTATTGTTCTTGCCTGCACACAGCAAACCGAGGTTCTATCCCTGGCACCCTATGTGGTCCGTGTGTGTGATTCCCTGAGTGTAGAGCAAGGAGTAAGCCCTGAATATCACTGGATGTGCCTTAAAGCAAAACAACAACAACAACAACAATGACAACAACAGAAAAAGAAAACAGCAACAACAAAACCCAAACTCCTGAATGGTGTAGCCTTTGAATGCTAGGCTAAATGGCCATTTATTTTCTAAATTCTATTGTATAAATATTTAGTTATAAAATCAAATAACAAAATATTTCAAACTCTGAAAGTTTGAAAGTTCGTTTTATTGCATTTGCAATCCAGACAGCAAAGAATAACTCAATATTAATTTTTAGCTTAGAGCAAAATTCTATGAATTTTATCTTACCTTAACATAATTAGCTCATTTAACCAATGCTTTATCAGCCTATGCACATCAGAAATAGCAAGTACAGAACTTAATGAACGCTAATTTAGTCAAACAGAAATCTGTGGATGAGAAAATTTGTCCCCAGAAGGAAAAGTAAAATTGTGTCATTTGAGATGGAAATGTAGAACATATGTCTTTCATTCCTCTCCTGAACAAACAGTAAAGATTACTAATATGTCATGGCATTTTCTTTCTTGGCCCAGATATAACTGAGTCTTTACCAGGACCGGGTGTTGGTGTAAGCTACTACCCAGCAATCTATGTTGACAATTCTGATGCATCTGCATGCTATCAACTGAAAGAAAAGGCCTCCAAATTTTATCCAGCCCTGCTGCTTCCTAAAGATTTTGGAGAGTCCTTCCTTCCTGGGCTACATACCCAACCAAAAAAGTTGTTTGTGTCTCAGCCTGGACGTTTCAGTGCAAAATCCTGGTGTACATCACTTGATCATTCGATTTCCCGTAGATCAAAGATTACTCGAGCGGGCACCAGTAACATCTCAATATGTCACATGCAGGATAGCCCAAGGGCATCTGCACTCTCTAGGAACATAAAGAGCCTCAAACCATTCCATCAAGTCATGGGAATGAGGTCTATAATTGTTACTGGTATTTGGCATGTCATACCCAACCAAAAAAGTTGTATGTGTCTCAGCCTGGACGTTTCAATGCAAAATCCTGGTGTAGCAGAACCATTAGGCCCAGTAATATGACCCAGCAAGGTGACTTCAGTGGTGCTCTGGAGTGGACGTGTCAGGGGACGGGTGGAGAGTGGATTGTAGGCACTCAAAGTCAGGGGCTCTCAAGCATGTGCTCCAGCTCTTCAAGTGATCTTTCTATCCACTTAGACCCCCTTAATCAAAGTATCACTCAGCCAATCATTGCTGCAACAATATAGTGACAAAATAATAATAATGGAATAGACTTTTAAGAGAAGCAGCACTGAAAGCTCTGGCATCTCTTTCCCTTCACATTGTCAAGCAATTCTGGAGAAAGTTACATGTGCATCGGTCCCTGGGTCTGCAGTCTGTAATCTCCATTATTTGTTTCTGTTAAAATGTTTAATGGCTATTTTTTATTTGTTTTGTTTGTATGTTTGTGTTTGTTTTAAGCTACACACTGAGTGTTCAGGGTTTATATCTGACTGGGTTTAGGGACCAAATGGGGTGTTGAGGATTGAAACTGGGTCAGCCAGGTGCAAGGCAAATGCCCTACACACTGCGCTATTACACTAGCCCCAGCAAGATGGTTTTTGCTTTTAATTTTCTTATGTTTATCTATAAATCACACCACCCAAAATATTCTTAGCCTTCCTAAGAAGTCTGAGAAGGAACAAACACACAAAAGAAAAATAAACGTAATAATTAGATGCCCCAGGCTAGACATTTTTGGTTGGGAATACTGCCCAGAAAATAAGACTACAAAAGTTGATAATGGTACATTTTCTTCTGGTATTTATAAATCGATAAGTAAATTGCATGAGGTTATTTTGAGTAGCATAGGGCAAGTTAATGTTGCTCCTGTTTTTAAACTATGATGAAAGAGAATTCCTACAGTTTTATTTTATTACTTCAAGATATCCCATAATCCTATCCAAGTGGAATCTGTCCAATGGAAATCATTTTAAATGTAACTCCCTCAACATATTAAAAGATTCTAAGGAACTAAGCTTGTTAATGAAAGATTCAAGTTTGGTCAGAATCATTTTGTAAAATCGGGTCATTGTACAAAATAAACATAGGTTTATTCATATTCTCTTTTAACATTCTTTTCCTAATACATGAATGTGTGTGATCCTGAAGTTTTTCTTCCAAAATGTGAGGATGCCTCTAACAATGATTATTTTTTAGAATGAATAATACTGTCTCCTCAACATTTTTCATTTCCTGGATTTGGGGTTTCCCTCCTCCTACAAATGTACCCAACACCCAGGTTTTATGAGTTTCCAAAGATTTATCACTTTTCAGCTTCTGTGATGATATGACTTAATAGCCAAAACTTTTCAAGGAACCCTTGAAAGCCCATCAGCAGGTGGGTTTCACCTGCTGATGATCTGGGTTTACTCCTAGCTCTGCTGTCAGAGATGACTCCCAGAGGGTTCCGGGAACCATGGATGGGTGGTGGGTCAGCTGCACACAAGGCAAGCACCTTACCTGCTGTATAGGCTCTACTGCTACATAAACAATTGTTTTGTTTTTAGTTTCTCTCTCCCTTCTTTCCTTCCTTCCTTCCTTCCTTCCTTCCTTCCTTCCTTCCTTCCTTCCTTCCTTCCTCCTCCCTCCCTCCCTCCCTCCCTCCCTTCCCTCCTTCCTTCCTTCCTTCCCTTCCTTCCTTCCTTCCTTCCTTCCTTCCTTCCTTCCTTCCTTCCTTCCTTCCTTCCTTCCTTCCTTCCTTCCCTTCCTTCCTTCCTTCCTTCCTTCCTTCCTTCCTTCCTTCCTTCCTTCCTTCCCTCCTTCCTTCTTTCTTCCTTCTGTCTTTCTGTCTTTAGTTATTGTCTTTTTTTTTCCATTGGGGTGGGTTGGAGTTTTATACAATAATCTGCTGTGCTCAGAGCTTACTCCTGGTTCTGTTCTCAGGGATCACTCCTGGTGACCTTAAGGTACCAGAGATGATATTAGGGATCAAACCTTGGTCAGCTGTGGATAAGGCAAGCAGCTATACCCACTATACTATTGATTCTGCCTGTATCCACTTGAATTGATAATTTCTTAACAAAATGACCAAAATTGGATAATAGAATATACTATGTTCATAACCCTTTTTTTCTTATTCTATTTTCATTTATTTTATTGGTGTTTGAGCCACCCATGGCAGTACTCAGAGCTTACACCTGTCTTTGTGCTCAGGGATCACTCCCACTAGAACTCACATGCCAAATGGTATGCTGGGAGCAAACCAAATAGGTACTGTGCAAGGCAAACACCTGCCCACTGTACTCAGGACATGTCTATTTAAAATTCAAATGATCAAAGCAGCTCTCCATTTTTCTCTTCTACACTTTCTATGAGTTTCTCACTACTTTTGAATGTTATATTTTCTATTAAAAATTTCAATTATCTTTAGTTTCATATAGTAAACTATCTTCTCTTACTTTCCAAGGATGTTAACAAGATTAAAAAATGGATTTGTATATAAAACAGATCTTTCATTTCTGTAATTTCATTTTTACTCAGATGCAAACCCTGAAATTTGTTTAATCAACACTTATTTCAAATTACCCTAAAAGATTGTTACATCTTTCATAAAGGGAAGTAATAGTATCCTTCAGAAGTTTCCATTCAAAGTGTTGAAAACTATAGCATTTAAACCTATACTACTGTATATATCTTATTTTATATTATTTTAAAATCAACAAAAACATACTTTTCTTTCTTTAAAAAATCACCAGATGCTATTTTTTTTTCTTATTTCTGAAAACATTGGCTTTTTTTTTTTCCAAATCATTCTGGTCCATCTAGTTTCCCTTAAGTTATTTTCTTCATGCTACATTAAACAATAATTTATGAGTTTATGAGTGAACTTATATTTACTGTTCTACCTAATGTACATTTAAACTGCTACTACGTGAAGCAGATAAAATTCCAAATAAAACACGTATTTGTTTGCTAGAGCTATTCTGACAGAGGACTCCAAGTTAGTTTAGACAACTGAAACTTACTAGCAGAGTTCTGGAAGCTGTAAGTACATACTCACAGTGCTGGTAGATTGATTCACTTTTATATTTGGCGGTGGGGATGGGGTGGATTCTGCTCCAGTTTTCTGTCTTCTACTTTTAGAAGACAGACTTAACCACAACATTCTTCTTATAAATGTTTTTGCTTATGAATTCTGGTTTAATGACAAAACCAATCCGATTCAATTCAGCCTGATAATATGATTTTAACTTTTTCACCACTGTTCTTGTATCTCTTGTCTTCCCATTGTTCATTGATTTGCTTGAGTGGGCACCAGTAACGTCTCCATTCGTTGGGAATGAGGTCCATTATTGGTACTGGTTTTAGGATATCAAATATACCACGGGTAGCTTGCCAGGCTCTGCTGTGGAACTGGGTTCATCCCAGGGGGCCTAGTCTTTTTCTATGTCAGATCGTCAACCATCCAGGGCCCACAGGGTAGAGCCCTGGGGGTGTAGACAAGCTTGTCTCCTGTCTGCCACTTGTCGAAGCAGCTGGGCACCACAGCCCCACCTGCAACACCTTGAGGGGCTGTATGTAGGGATAGAAAAAGTGACACTAAAGACAATTTCTAAGAATAATTGTGTAAGCCAATATTTTCACCTGTTTTCAATATAAACACCAGTATATGGGGCTCTGGGCAAATCGCCAAACTGTAGACGGTGACACCCAATCTATACATGCACATTGTCTGGGGCTCCAGACTGCTCTGCTTTGCCCTAATCCAGGATGGCTTTGAGCATGCAACAGTGTTATACACTGCATTTGCCAAAGAAAGAGCATAGATGTTTTATAGTTTTTTCATGGTTAAAAGAAATCCTGAAATCTTTTAAAATTTATTTTATTGAAACACCATGATTTACAAAGTTATTGGTAATTGAAATTTCAACATCCAGTGTTCCAGCACCAATCTCACCACCAATGTCAATTTCCCTCTATCAGTGACCCCAGGTTCACTCCCCTACCCAGTCTCCAAGCTGCCATCTTGACAAGCATCTTTTAAAGTTTGCTTCAAGTTTGGATCTCATGATCGCAGCATGTTGACCCCATCGTTAGGATATTTGACACCACCAATGTATTCCAATCCCTTACCCATCTCCCTACTCATTTTGATTTTCATCTGCCTCTTCTCTTCCTTCCTTCAAATTGGTTCCATGTGATTTCTTTTAATAAATAAAATCTCTTCTGCTTTGTAGCCTGTCTACTCTGCTGACAGAGATAGCAATGTCCTAGGATGTGACTTCCTATTGATTTGCATTGAAAACTCAAGCTAGACTATTGAATGCTTTTACTTTCAATGCTTTTATATCTTACTTGAATGAAACCCAATAATCACAGGTGTACTTGATAATTGTTTTATTGAATATAATCTTAATTTTTAAGGAATGTAAATAGCTTCTTCAGGCTTTAGCGATAGTAGAGTGTGTTCTTGCTATTTGCAAGTTCCCTATCTTGGTTCTAACACTGGCATCCCATAGGGTCCCTGGTACCCCACCAGTAGTGATCCTTAAGTGCAAAGGCATAAATAAGCCCTTACCACAACCAACTGTGATCCAAAATCTTTTTTAAAAGAAAAAGAAGAGTATCATCTTAAAACTTTAGAAATAAGTCAAATAATAATCTCCAGGAAACACGAAAAAATTATACTGCTATAAATGGGCTCTGACAATTTTCTTAAATATGTGAGCTCTTTATAAGAGATAAAGACAAATCCTTCACTTGTATTACTTTTATCACTTGTCTTCCCATTGTTCATCAATTTTCTCGAGTGGGCACCAGTAACATCTCCATACATCCTATTACATGCTAGTGTAGTCCAAGGGCATCTTCTCACTCCAGGAACAATAAGAGCCTCAAACCATTCCATAAGGTTATGGGAATGAGGTCTATAATTTTACTGGTATTTGGCATATCAAATATGACATGGGTAGCTTGCCAGGCTCTGCCGTGTGGATGGGATATTCTTGTAGTCGCCTCTCATCTCATGCATTTATTGATGAACCAGGCTTGCGATCAGCTTTCCTGCTGGGTGGAGCTCTGACGAACTACTGGCCCTCATAGTGTGGTGGTTCCTCTGGTTTCTTGCAAGGCTCTTCTGGGATGGTGGGCCAGGACTAGAACCCACTTTCCCTCCCGGGCTTCTTATGATCAGCTAGGCAGAGGGAGAGCTGTTAGCAGCTCTGTCCCATGTATGTGAGTCTCTGGATCAGGCATACCTTGGCTGGGCTTGAAAAAGACTGCTGTAGGGTGGGACTCTGATGAGCCGGGCTTGTGATCAGCTCTTCTGCTGGGTGGAACTCTGACAATCTGGGGAGTCTGGATGTGGAAAATTGCGGCCCTCCTGGTGTGGGGGGTTCCTCTCTCTTCTTTCAAGGCTCTGCTGGGATGGTAGGCCAGGGCTAGAACCCGCCCTTCCCTCCCGGGCACCTCATGATCTGCTAGGCACAGGGAGAGCTGGTAGCAGCTCAGTCCCGTGTATCAAATCCTTATTACAACAAAATATTATTATTATTATCATCATCATCATCATCATCATCATCATTATTATTATTATCATTATGTGGACCAGGTGATGCAGTTGTATTTGGTACTACCTGGCCAACGCCTAGCAGTACAGCTCCAGGAATATGTACCTCCACCCTTTGACTTTGCTCCCTTGTTTTAGAATTTTTAAAGCAATTGTTTAGACTAATATTGATTAAGTTATAGAAATATATACCTGTTGATTGATCGTTAAATCAACAGTTCTCTTTTCACCTTTATTCCAGAGGAAATCTATAATAATACAAAGGTGTAATGCAGCTTAACTCAACATAAAATCAAACTTCTCTGGAATTGTAAAGTTTGATAGTTGGCAACATATCCCAGAACATGACTTTATGGTATTTTTTGTGGGATGTAGTTTTCGTATTTTTTTATTTCTTTGTTTAATCAGAGCAGTAAATGTGTTGTGTTCCTTTTGTGGGATATGTATCAAGAATATATTCCCACCAATCTCCCATTTCAAGATGTTCATTATGAATTAAATATAATGTGAACATATTCTCCCATCATCTTACCCACTCTTTTGGTAGGATGATGGCTTTTAAGATATCCTGAGGTCCCCAATGTAACGTGTATTCACAATCTTCTTTTGTATGCTTCTCTTTCAGCTTCTTTTCCTGACAGTTTTCATGAATGATTGTTTTTGTTCATACCATAATATGGCTCCAGACACTTACATGCCTTTTCTTAACTTCTCCTTGCACAGCTGGTCTTTCTTTTCATCTCCAAAGTAACGTCCATTGCTTTGTTCCCACCTAACATCAATATATATTTCAAGTTGGCACAACTCAAATCCAATTAGCATCTCCCCTTCCTTACTCTTTTGGATAGGGAAAAATGTATTGAAGAGCAAAATGAGGGGCCAGAGAGATAATTCAGCAGGTAAGGCATTCGCCTTACATGTATTAAACCTGGATTTAATCCCTGGCACCCCACGTGGTACCCTGAGTCCAACATCTCTGAGTGCAGAGCCAGAAATAAGCCTTGAGCACAGCCAGCTGTAGCCCCCAAACCAAACAATAAAAGCACAGTATGAAAATTGAACATTGATATACTTAAGAGCTGAGAGTTATATTGACTCAAAGCCTAGTATCTGACTCTTAGTCAATACAAGTTTACAAATATGTTTACATTATACACATTAAATTGTTCATGGTAACACCATTATTATTTCTTATTATTATTATTACTGTAAGTCATTGCAGAGGCCATATCAGTCAGTATTCTAGACCAGGGCTTCTCCAGCCCTTCAGTCAGCAGGGTTTGGCAGGAGCCCCTGTGGTGCTAGAGACGGCTCAGAGCCTTGCAGAGGAGCTGCTATGCTATGATACTTTCAAATATATTCCTGGCCCCGGTAAAATTATTTATAATGATCAAAATTAAAAGCTGTTCGTCAACATCAAGATAAAATTCACAATCGCATATTACATAATGGAATACTATAATGTTTATGAGGATGCACAAACTTCTTATTTACAGGTTCATATTATAATTGTTACTTGAACACTTGAACCATTGCATTAACATTTGTGCAAAACATTGAGAGGAATTAGAATGCATCAGGAGAAAAATTCAAGCTTAAAGCTAGTTTCAAGACTGAAAAAATTTTGGATAGCCCATCAGAGATCTTTGGAATTGGGACAAGAAGACTTTACTCTGTAGCTCTGTATTGGATGTTGACCACTCTGGAGAGTGTAAGAGACATTGGGGAGGAGTTTTACCTAAGTCATGTATTTTTACAAGAGAGGTAAATGCCACACTTACTTTCTGGCAATCCCATGGTGATAAGTATACTTATTGAATACTTATTGAATACTTATTGAATATTCAGCAAGTATACTTATTGAATAAGAATACTGAAATAAGTACTCTACTTTGAAAAGGTTTTTAGATGTGGTTGGTGACTCATAGTTTTGCTTCTACTCATGTAACTATGTATAAACATCACAGGCATAATCCTAATGGAAAACCCTTGAATGCAAATGAGCAGTGTATTATAAATAGTTACAACTAGAATATTAATATGTTAATATCTAGGGTACGCTTAGCATTGACATTTGAAAAACAGAAGGGATAACTTATATTTCCTTTTTTGTTCAGAATTCTGGATACATGAATGTATTCAGTCAGTCCATACAAACTATATGGTCTGCATGCTAGGATCATTGAATTTTCTCATGTGTATCTAACAAGATAAGGTTGAAATGTTAAGAAGGATGCAGAAAAGATGGCCTTTAAATAACATAATTGTGGCCTGGAGAGATAGCACAGGGTACAGGTAAGGTGCTTGCCTTACACATAACTCTCCTTGGTTCAATCCGTTGTTCCACATATAGTCTTCCAAGACCTATTATAAATGCTCCTGTGCACAGACAGGACTAATCCCTGTGAACCACAGGGCATGGCCCAAATAAAAAACCTGAAGAAATAAACAGGATTAGAATTGAGGCAACAGAGCACTAATACAGTGGTTGGGCAATTGCCTTGCATGTGGCCAAGCTGGGTTTGATCCCTGGCATCCAATATGGTCCCCTAAGCCCCCAGGGTTATACCTGAATGCAGATACAGTAGTGAGAGTGAGCACCAAGAGTTGTGGCCCAACCACCCCTCACCCACCTACGCAATAAAAAAGAATAGAACTGAGAGTCAGAAAAAAAATCTCATAATTATGAATAGTTACTCTATGATAAAGGGTCTGAGTACATGAGATGATGTCAGTAAAGCCTCTTCAACCAACAGTGTTGGGACAACTGGGTAGACATGTGAAAAACAAACTAGGTCCATAATTCAACCAATCGCACACACACACACACACACACATCAATTCAAATACGTTGAAGACCTCAGGATTACAGCAGACTCCATACAATACATTGAGGAAAACATAGATAATACTCTCTAGAATACATACCTCAAATAATTTTCAATGATGTAGTCCATTGGTGAAGATAAAAACAGATCCATTGAACTAGTACAAAGGTTAAGGTGTTCACACAGCTAACTCAGGTCATATTATTTGCACCATACGATGCTTACCTCAGTACTTCCAGAAGCAGCCCCTGTGCACTGCCCGGAGTGGGCTCTGAGTACAGAGCTAGGGCAGTAGTCAGTATCACTCAATGTGTATCCATTAAAGTAAAATAAATAAGTGGAACTGTGTCAATTTAAAACATAGGCAAGTAAATAAAACTCAGGTTAATATAATAAGCAGCCTAATGAATGAAAGTATTCACAATCAATGCATTGGATAAAAAGCTAGTATCTGTGATATTAAAAATTTCACAATGCTTAGCAGCAAAAAACTAACAGCCAAATAAGAAAATGCAGTAAGGAGAAGAATAGATACTTCACTCCAAAGGACATACCAATTGTCATATGAAAATGTGTCCATTGTCACTAATTATTAAGGATATCCAAATAAGACTATAAGAGTATGCCACCTGCACGACAGAGCCTGGCAAGCTACCCGTGTCATATTTGATATGCCAAATACCAGTAACAATTATAGAGCTTATTCCCATGACCTGATGGAATGGTTTGAGGCTCTTTCTGTTCCTGGAGCAAGCAGATGCCCTTGGGCTCTACTAACATGAGACAGGACATATGGAGATGTTACTGGTGCCCTCTTGAGCAAATTGATGATGAACGGGAAGACAGTGATACAGTGATACAGTGATCCAAATAAAAATGGCTTGTCATATCTCACACAAGTGAGTATGGCCCATTAAAATATAAACAAACAAAAAACATCTGGAAACAACTTGTGTTGGTGAGCATGCAGTGTAAAAACACACCCTCATCCATTATATGTGGGATTTTTTTTTGTTTCAACCTGTGTGAAAAACAGAGGAGATAGCTCAATAAAAAAGAAAAAATAATATAGAGCTTTCATATGACCTAAAAATCTCATATCTTTGCGTCTTTCCCCAAAGATATACACATGACTAAGTTCATTGTAGTGCTTACTACAATAAAGCTAGATTATGAAAAAACCAAATATCTAAAAAAAGATAACTAGATAAAGAAGATGTGATTTATACACACAATAGAATACTAGGCAGTTACAAGAGATGAAATCTTGCAGTTTTCTGAAACTTGGATAGAATTTATTATGTGAAGTGAAGTAAGTCAGAAAAGAAACATAATTATCAGATACTCTCATTCCTCTGTGGTGAATAAGCAAAATAAGACGATAGGCAGTAACTAAGAATAACAAACACTTCACCACTTGATCTTGGGTTGCAAATCTGGATTACTAAATTGGGAGATCAGAGGGATTAAAATTGCTCTAGAAATCATAGCAGCTCACTGGAGAGATTTGGGCTATTTGGATATGGTGAGGTGTGGTAACTGTGTAGATCAAAAATCATACATGTTGGGGCGGCGGGGGGGCGCGGGGGCCCCGGTGGCCCGCCGCCCCCCCGCCCGGGGGGGGATGATTTATCAAAATGTTACCTAAATTATAGTAAAAAAAGTCAATACATCGATCTATATATCCAGCCTCACATATACCACTGTGTGCATTCAGGTACTGAAATAAAAATAATAGTGTCTTTATTTTCCTATTCTTTTAAAATGCTTTTGAGTTGTAATAATTTCTGTATGTATTAATAAGACAAACATAAATTTCATGCATTGTTCATTAATAGAAACAAGGCAAACCAGGATCTTCTTTCATACATACTTTCTTTTTTTATCTTAAAGTAGGTCAGTATCACAACTGATAAAAATTTGTAGGATGGAGGATCTGGTTCAAACTGAAAATATCTGTAAAACTATCAAACACATTTATCTATAAATAATATTTAATAATAAATATGTAAAATAGATGTGTAACATTAGACATATAATGATTATTCCATATTCATGCTTATGTATTCAGTAAATTATACTATGTCTTATTTTATTTATACACATGCCTCATTTAGAATAAATGAAGAATATTATATATGTGTGTATGTGTGTACATATAGACACTGAAACAAAGAAATAGACACAAAAATGTTTTTTTTTAGTTTCTGACTTATTTTTAAATTTATTATACCACCGGACAAATGCATATTTGGGCTTCAGTTATACAGTGTTTCAGCACCCATCCCTTCACCAGTGCCCATTTCCCTCCACCAATGTCCCACGATTTTCCTCCACTCCCTCAGCCTTCGTCTATGGCAGTCAATTTTCACTTCTCTTTCTCTCGTTCTCTCTCTCTCTTTCTTTTTATACACTGTGACTTGCAATACATACAGTTAGAAGTTATCATGCATATCCTTTTTTTTTTTTTTTGCTTTGGGTCACACCCGGCAATGCTCAGAGGTTTCTCCTATCAGGGGGGGGGGGGGGGGGGGGGGGGGGGGGTCGGCCGCCCTTGCTATCCTTAACCTACTTTCAATACTAAGTTCTATGCTGGTATTATCATGATATGTCAAAAACAGTAATAATAATGGACCTCATTCCGAAAGAATGGAGATGTTACTGGTGCCTGCTAGAGCAAATTTATGAACAACAGGAAGACAAGTGACACAAGTGATACAAGTGATTACAATGATCTTTAAAATCTCTAATTGCAGCAAGAGAGACAGCTAGGTAAAGAGATAATGATCATACTATAGAGAATTTTATTCTGAAGTTTACTGACCCTCAAGTGGGGAAGGAGGAGTAATGGACATATGTGTTTATATTAAAACTATGTAAGCTTTTAATCAGCTCATGCCATCCTGTGAGCAAGCCCTCTATCCAGGGCAGACATATTCTGGCTTCTCTGTTAGCTGCTAAACAGACTTGCAGAGTGGTGAAATTTTTGAACAACTTGGTTCAAACAAAAAATTTTGCTCTTGTACATCACTGTAGGTCCAAATTATTAACTCAGATTATTGAAAGAAATGGTGAAGCAAGACACAAAGACAATCCACAGAGTGGGAAAGAATAGTCACCCAATGCCCATCTGATAAGGGGTTAATATCCAGGGTATTTTAGTCACTAGGAGAAATTTACAGGAAGAAAACAACCAACCCCATCAAAAAATGGGAAGAAATGAACACAAACTTCGACAAAGAAGAAATTTAAATGGCCAAAAGGCATATGAACAAATGCTCATCATCACTAATCATCAAGGAGATGCAAATCAAAATAGCAATGAGATATCACCTCACATCACAGAGACTGGTATATATCCCAAAGAGCAAGAACAAGTGCTGGCACAGATGCAGGGAGAAAGGGACTCTCATCCACTGTTGGTCGGAATGTCGACTGGTATAGCCTCTTGGGAAAAAAATTATGGACATTCTTTCAAAAATTAGAAACTGAGCTCCCATTAGACCCAGCCATACCACTCCTGGGAATATACTCTGGGAGGCCAAAAACACACAGCAGGAACATCGCCTACATTTCTGTGTTCATAGCAGCATTATTAACAATAGTCAGAATCTGGAAACTACCAGAATGTCTGAGAACAGATGACTGGATAAAGAAACTGTGGTATGTCTACACAGTGGAATATTATGCAGCTGTTAGGAAAATCGAAGTTATGAAATTTGGCTATAAATGGATGGACATGGAGAGGATCATGCTGAGTGACATTAGCCAGAGGGAAAATGACAAATATAGAATGACTGTATTTATTTGCAGGATAAAAAAAATGGCATGCCAATGCACTGGATCAGCTCAAAGTCCTCAGATTGCACGTATGCTGGCATTTGAAGCATCCATCGAAGACCTGATGGTGCAAGCACAGAAGATCAAGTACAACATCATTGGACTGACTGAGTCTACAGGCATCAATTACATCACGCCATTTTCGACACTGGAGAACTGTTCCTTGGAGCATGCGATAATAGAGGCATAAGTGGTATCGGTGTCCTCATCAATACGAACTTAGCCATGAACATTGATTCATTCAAATGCCTAACAACCAGATCATATGCTTATGCTTGATTATATGTAGCTCATTGCCAGCAGTTTCTATCTTTGAAGTATAGGCACCAACATCCAACTACAACAAAGAAATTGAAAAAATTCTACATGAAGCTGGATAAGTTCTATAAAGAAGACCACACCTTTTACAAGATCATTATCAGTGATTTTAATGCTAAGATAGGACCAAGAGGGTCACCAGAAGAATTCCACATCAGGACTCATGGCCCAGAATGGAAAGAAAAGGGTGAAAGACTGTGAGAGTTCGTCATGTCGACCAAGACCATTCATGGTAACTCATCGTTCCGGAAGGATGAATCTAAACGTTGGACATGGGAGTCTCCCAGTGGACAGTTCCACAATGAACTTGACCACATTATATTCTATTGACGGTTTTGCCTGACTGATGTCATGGTTGACCCAAAATTCCAGATGGGATCAGACCACCGTCTCCTTCATACAGAGCGGGAGAAAGGACTGCAAAGTTTAGGAAGAGAACTCCCAGAACGACCACCAGCTGGGAGCTCTTTGGCAACATGGGAAGATTCCTTCACTGACAACATTGATGAGGAATACGATTGGTTCAACACCTCCATGATTGTGCGAGGAATGCCGAAAACAAGAAAGCCACTAAAAGACACCTGTCTTCAGAAACTCTCAAGCTCATTCGCCAACGTAGTTTGGCGCGAGTCTCAGGCAATCACAAGCTAATGTCTGAGCTTGCAAAGCAGTGCAGAGAAGCAATGGG
Organism: Cryptotis parvus; assembly: GCA_021461705.1. Taxonomy (NCBI): domain Eukaryota; kingdom Metazoa; phylum Chordata; class Mammalia; order Eulipotyphla; family Soricidae; genus Cryptotis; species Cryptotis parvus. The sequence goes on along the minus strand of JAJIBD010021888.1, from coordinate 50,867 downwards.
AAGGGGGAGGGTATTGCGAACATTGGTGGTGGGAAATGGTCACTGGTGGAGGGCGGGGTGCTGGAACATAATGTGACTGAAACCTCTAAACATGAACAATGTTGTAATTGTATATCTAATGGTGGTATAATAAAATATTTAATAAAAAAATAAAATAAAAAAATGGCATGCTACCAATATCAAGGCTGGGCAAAACAAGGATTAGAAGGTCTTGTCCATGGGTAGAATCTACTGCAAGTGTGTGGGAGTCAGAGGTTAGGTATGATAGAGAAAGCAAAGGTGTACTAATAATTTTTGGAAATGAAAATACTAGCCTAGAACTGAGCATTTGAATGTAGGCAAAGGGATATACATGATAATTTCCAAATGTATATATTGCAAGCCACAATGTGTAAGAGAAGGAAGAGATAGAGATAGAGAGCAAGAGAGAAAGAGAAAGAGAGAGGGGGTGGGGAGGCAAAGTGCCTGCCATAAAGGCCAGACTGGGAAGGAGGGAATCAGGGTACATTGGTGGTGGAAAATGGATACTGTCGGAAGGATGGGTGCTGGAACACTATATGACTAAAACTCAAACATGAACATCTTTGTAATTGTATATCTCACAGCAGTATGATAAAAAATCTAAAAATAAATATAAATGCTTCATATGATCCATTAATATTTTCAGCTTAAACAAGCACACAACCTATTTTCCATTTTCTGTTTGCTGACACTCAGAGATATTGCTAATGAATGCAAAATGCTCGGTTATCTCTAATATACTTTAAACGTGTTTTTAACCAAAATTTTGCCATAGCCATATGTAACCAGTTGGTCTCTATTAGCCCCTATTAACCATCTTTTTTACCAGTATTTTCTAATCCTGGGCTAAGGAAAGTAAAAATTGCCATATGGAATTTAGAAGAAATCACAAGTGAGCTATCAAGGTTATTATTTACATAATAGAAAATAATACTTCCGAATCCAGGGACATGCAATATTTGTCTTGAAGGACTAGATTTATAACACTAATGTGCTACTACTTTAGCAATATATACTAGATGTCAGGTTTGTGGTGACTTCTGGAAAGAATTAAAGATATAAAGATGTACCCATAGCCTTTTAGACTTTGGGGAACACAAGTGGGCAAGTACAGCCAAAAACCAGGAATTTGTGCTAAAGATAATAGAGTATTTGTCGGTATAGAGTGCTGTGTATCAATGGCAGTAACCAGAGCACTGTCCGGGATAAGGATTTTCTAAGATCATTCCTTATAATCCCAAATCAATTCCAGAATACTTTTGGATGTATTTCCTAACCCATCTTGAAAGACCTGCACAGTTAGATAAGAGCACAAATGGGAAGGGCGCTCGGCTGGGGAAAAAAGAGAGTGGTGCCAATCAAGTGTTCAGAAAACTCCAAATGCCGAATCTTTGTTTGACCCCACTGATGTATAATCAGTGTAAACCATGAGAAAAATCCCTTTATTTAAAACTTGGATTCCATGTCAAAATTATATTCCAACTCCCTTCTTCTGGACAAATTGTCTTTTCTCAGTTGCTGAAAAATTACATTCCACAGCTTTCTTTCTCCAGTATTGACAAATGGTTAAATGGAAAGGGAGGTCAAAAAAGGAAAATCAATGTGATTTTACACAGTCCTTATTACTAGGTCAACCATGTCTTCTCTCTGCATACTCAAGCTGGTTTCCTTACTCTGAGGAAGGCTTTTAAAAGGTTGCTTGCTGGCTGAACTGTCAGCTCCAGAAGAGAAAAATTAGTTTTCAGAATCTATCTGCAGTACAAAAAAATAATAATAATAAAGTCAAAGCTCAGACACTTGCATCTACGGTCCTATTTTTTAATTATCGTCATTAATGCAAAACCAAAGAGGAAACGGGTAACTGTCTGGTCATTTCCATTTAAAATGCAGAACCATAAAAATTTTGCAGCTGGAAAGGTCTTTAGGGATCATCCATGTCAAACATTCTTCTCCCCTTTATTTTATAAAAATGGAAATTGCTGCGTGGAGAAGTCAAGTGGCTTGCCTAAGGTGACAAATTAAGCTAATGGCTGAGCCTGAGCTTGGTCTCAGTAGAATGTGCTCACGAGTCCAGGCCTTTGAAACTGCAGAGCTAGGAAGAATCATTTATTTTGAATGCTAATCTGTTATTCCTTTTCTTATTTTAAAAAAAGCTTATTTAAAGTAATGTTTATGAATTTTAAAGCAATAAATATGCTCTACTATGCCAAAGCACATTCTAACTTGCCACTGCCTCGGTGTCTTTGTAGAGGCTGGAGGTTAGATACGCTTCTTTGATTAGAGTCAGCATCTCCGGCTGGGTGGCTCTCAATACTGGCTGCATATTAAAGTCTCTTGAGAGGATTAATAAAAAAAAATCACTGTCCAGGATCAACGCCTTAGTGATTCTAACTTAATTGCCCTGGAATGGTCTACTCATATCTGTATATTTAAAGTTTTCTCCCGGTGATTACAATGCAAAGTCAGTCTAGGAAAACAACTGCTCTGACCCAGCATCATTATATGGATGCTTTTTTGCAAAATCCCCTAGATTCTTCTGCTCGGAATACTGTTATTTGATCACACTCATCAAATTAGTGAAATAAATGGATGTTAGTAGAAGTCCTCTGACATAGTGACTAGTGATAAACACCTGCTATTAAAAAAAGAATATAAACATCATAAACCCAGGGAATTATCAGCTGGTGCTATTGCTTTTCTGAGATTTTCACCCTATAACTAGTTATATCTTTGCTAAACTTATAGGTGGTTTTTATGAGAAACATCTTCAATCAGTGCAATTAATGGATTGATACAAAAATATAAAGGGGGGCTTTTATTAAAATCTGACCCTTTATAATATAACATCACCTCTCTCAGTAGCAGTGATAAAGATCTCAAAATTTTAATGATCCTTCACTTAATATACAGGAAGAGGCAGGTGGATTTTCTCTTTCCGTCTAGCATCTGCAAGATTACCAGAGTAATGTCCCCACATCCTGGTCTTTGTGGCTGTTTTCAGTTGTCTCTGTGTTTGTTGTTCAATAAGGCACAACAGCCTAGTCAACATATACACACACACATCCATTCTGTCTCTGATTGGTCATTTTCTAAGTCATAGTAAATATTTACTTCCTCATAAAGTCCACCTGCAACTCGTCTACTACACAATTTTAAAGTGCTTAATATCACTTGTATCACTTGTATCCTTGTCTTCCCCTTGTTCATTGATTTGCTCGAGCGGGCACCAGTAACATCTCCATATGTCCTGTCGCAAGCAAGTGTAGCCCAAGGGCATCTGCTCACTCCAGGAACATGTCGAGCTTTCAGGTTATGGGAATGAGGTCTATAATTGTTACTGTTTTTTTTTAATATCAAATACAACACTGTTAGCTTACCAGGCTCTGCCATGTAGGTGATACATTCTCAGTAGTAGGCTCTCATCTCATGCATTTACTGATGAACCTCAATGGGGAGAGATCAGCTTTTCTCTTGGGTGGAGCTCTGAGGAGCTGTGGAGGCTGGATGTTGAGAATGACTGACCTAATGGTGTGGGGGTTCCTTTAGCTTCTTGCTAGGCTCACTGAGATGATGGAACACAGGTAGAACCTGCCTAGAATGGTATAGTGTATAAATGTGAAAGATCTTGAGAAGGACCTGGTCCTAACGTCCAGTATTATATAAGACTATCACTCCAGCCATGGATAGGCTGGCGCAGCTGTGGGTCTGGAGTGTCTCTCTTCCTGGTTGCTGGCTGTGGAGGTTGGGAACTTGCAGCCACACCTGCCAACGTGGAGTTGGAGGAATGAGAGGAGGAGCCCAAATCCCCATTCCAAGTCCAGCCAGCATGGCCTCCCCCTCTAGGTGTGAGTGAACCCTTAGAGCTATAAGTTGGACTCGGCCAGAGGCTGACCGAAATAATATTCACCCAATACCCACCTGATAAGGGGTTAATATGCAGGATACATCCGGCACCAGTAGCACTTTACAAGAAGAAAACAGCCAGCCCCATCAAAAAATGGGGAGAAGAAATGAACAGAAGTTCCAAAAAGAGGAAATTCTAATGGCCAAAAGACTTATGAAAAAGTGCTCTTCATCAATCATCAGGGAGATTCAAATCAAAACAAAGAGGTATTATATCATACCACAGAGACTGGCACACATCCAAAACAGCAAGAACAACCAGTGCTGGGGTGGATGTGGGGAAAAAAAGGGAGTGCCAGCTGGAACTCCCACCAGCCTTTGGGAGTTCCAAAGGCTGTTTCCAGCCCTTTTTGGAAAACAATATGGACATTCCTCCTAAAACTAGATATTGAGCTCCCATTTGATCCTGCAATACCACTCCTGGGAATATACCCTGGAGACCCAAAAACACAGGCAAAAAACACTATCTGTACTTCTTTATTCATTGCAGTGCTATTCACAATAGCCATAACCTGGAAACAATCTAAGTGCCTGAGAACAGAGGACTGACTAAAGAAAGCTGTGGTACATCTACACAATGGAATATTATGCAGCTGTCAGAAAAGATGAAATTATGAAATTTACCTGCAAATGGATGGACATGGATACTATCATGCTGAGTGAAATTAGTCAGAAAGAAAAGGACAGATATAGTATGACTGCATTCATTAATGGGATATATATACCAGTGTTTTAATGGGATATAAATATATAACATTGTTTTACTGGTATATATTTATATATAATGGCATATAATGGTAATGTCAGACTAGAAATGGTAATGTCAGACTAGAACTCATCATTGAATATACACAAAAAGACTTATAAACCGTAAATATCTGTAGAGCAAGCCACAATGTGTAAAAGGAAGAGCAATACAGAGACAGAGAGAGAGAAAGAAGAAAAGGTACCTGCTATAGAGGTAGGCTTGGTGGTGGGTGGGAGGGAATGTGAGGACATTGGTGGTGGGAATGGGGCACTGGTGGAGGGATAGGTGCTGCAACACTGTATGACTGAGAGCCAATTATGAGCACAGTTATAATTGTATATATCACAATTGTATAATAAAATTTTGAAAAAAAAGAAATTTTTTTTATCCTTTACAAAGTCTTCTGAGAAAAGGAATAAAAATTGGTAAAGTGTGACAAAAGTAGATGAAAAGAAATTTTAATATCTAAAATTGCAATCTCGGGCCGGAGCGATAGCCCAGCGGGCGGCGTTTGCCTTGCATGAGGCCGGCCTGTGCCGGCCCGGTTCAATCCCCTGGCATCCCATATGGTTCCCCGAGCACCACCAGAAGTAATTCTTGAGTGCAGAGCCAGGAGCAACCCCTGAGCGTCCGCGGGTGTGACCCAAAACACAAAAAAAAATAAAATAAAATAAAATTGCATTCTCCTCACATAATATAGTACATACCTATATAATACTAAGTATATAGATATAAATGCACATATAGAAATCTCTATAAATTAGAAACACTGATATTGAAGGTAAAAAATAAATTAAAAAGTAAGACTAAGTGAAAGCTTTATTAGCATTTTAATTTGTAAAACACATACTTAAAATATAAAATTTATTATTAGCACTTTAATTTATAAAACACATACTTAAAATATCACATTTATGGCAAGCCACAATCTGTAAGAGAAATGAGAGACAGAGAGTTGATAGGAGAGAGAGAGAGAGAGAGAGAGAGAGAGAGAGAGAGAGAGAGAGAGAGAGAGAGAGAGAGAGAGGTACCTGATATAGAGGTAGGCTGGGGGTGGGCGTGAGAATCTGGGGACATTGGTATTAGGAAATGTGCACTGGTGGAAGGATGGGTGCTTCAATATTGCATGACTGAAATGCAATCATGACCAGCTTTGTAAATGTCTGTCTCACGGTGTTGCAGTAAAATTTAAGAAATTATATATTTAAAAAAAAATCAGAGCATTCTAATAGTAGAGTTAAAAACAAAAACACACATAAGGCAGGAGAGGGGCTTAAAGGAGCGCCACGCTTTGCACACAGGGGATCTGGCACTGGGCTTTCACCAAGGCCTCCCCAGCGCTGCCCGCGGTGTCCCTAGTGATGTCCAGCACCAGCGGGCCAGAGCAGGTCTCAGCAGGACTGCACAGGAGCTTCCGGTTAATGTCAGAAGCAGCCTGCAGGCCTTCTGTGTGGCTGGCCAAGGGCCCTGATGATCGGACACAAATGGAGACGCCAGCCTCAAAGATTTGTATACTGGAAGCGAGACTTATGCTATTGTCCTGTTAAGGGCGCCTCTGCCAAGGGATGCTCAGCAACCAAACATGCTGCTCCAATAACGAAAAAACATTTTTACTTCTAGAGAAAGGTGGGTAAGTTTGTGTCTTACTGGAAAGGCTGCTCTGTGTGTGTGTGTGTGTGTGCTTGCGCACACATATGCTACAAAGAAATCGTACCACTAATGTTCTTTCCTCTTGTTATCTGCTTCTGAAATTCCGTTATCCTCTTCTGATAGACACAAATTGAATTACCAACCGAGATATTAACACACAGAACACACACACACACACACACACACACACACACACACACACACACACATCTCTCACAACTAACCCCCCCCCCCCATCCCAGAGCCTTAGGCATCAATAGCCTGGATTATCAAATACTGTCTCGCCACTGCCATCTTGTGGGCAGGGTACAACAATGCACTTCTGGTCAAACTAAGGACGCTGGAAATTGTTCACTTCACAGGAGTTAAAGTTTAAAAAATGCAAACATATTCATATTTTAAAACTCAAAACACACCGATCAAAAAAGAAAGGACCTGGTGTTCGTGGTTTCCTTTCTGACTGAATGAGTTATGTCAGTTGCTTAAAAATAACACGTGTATGTACATATACATGCATATAGTCAACCACAACCTAGAAGCGTTCATATTGTGTCATACTGTGATAGGTTTGATTCCTGTCATCTCCCAGGAGTAAGCCCTGAGTACTGCCAGATGTAGCCCAAATGCTTTCCCATTCCCTGGATTTTTCAGCGAGAGAATAGAGAGATTTCTTAATTAAGGCTAAAAGTTTGAAGTTACAAGGGGAAAAATGCATTTGATATATGTCCAAAGAAAATGAGAAACTGTTTGAAGGTAGAAAAATTCAGCTCCAACTGCTCAGACCAATAGTGAAATCACATAAAGGCAATGTCTGTGTATTCCCTCTTTGTGTTAGATTCCAAACTTGTCTCCATTTCCACCTAGGGATTTTGGAAATAGGACACAATACATCTGTGGTGGCACATGCAATTAGTACCCTGGTGAATTGCAAAGGAAGCAACTCCAGCTCCAAAGAGGCTTTCTAAATAAACCCAAGAATATTTCACAACTACACAAATTGCTCTTATAAATTAATAAAAACATACACATGCGTACAAAAACAAAAATGGGTTCTACAAGCTCTGAGCAGCCACGATACACAAACTGGGCAGGTGCTTAGGGCGGCAGGCAGCTTTGTGGCTCAGAGCTTAGCACAGAATCAGTTACAGGACGTCTATGAGTAAAGGGGTACATTTCTATCTTACAGGGATGTAGGATGGAAAGGATGCGTGGAACACAACTACTGAGTGATCCATTCTCATCATTGCAGAAACAAGTAATTGAAAAAGAATTAGGTTTCTCATGGGCAAAAAGTGTGAAAGGGATCTTGGAGCGCAAGATGAGTAGCAGAGATGTTTCGGTTGCAGAGAACTGCCCTGTGCTGTCACAGGAATCTGAGCAATTTTACAAAAAGGTGGAACTAGAGATCGTATTGGCCTTAATGCAAACCCCAAGACAAGTTTGTGGTTTTCCTGAAGGTGGTCCATAGAATGTTTTTGGTAACTGATTAAATAAGTCAACCAACTGTTTCAATTCTTAGCCAGTTCTAACATAACTAAAGAGAACATTATACAAGATTATGTCTTAAAGTGTTGACTGTTGAGAATTGCCTGTTGTCACATCTCACATCAGAACCACATCTAATTAGATGCATGAGAAAAAAAATTGACAGTTTTGCATTTTCTAATAGATATTGCTTGGCAATCACTATCACTATCACTATCTTCCCATTCATCATCTATTTGCTAGAGCAAGCACCAGTGATATCTCCATATGTCCTGTCTCATGCTAGTAGAACCCAAAGGCATCTGCTTGCTCCAGGAATATAGAGAGCCTCAAACCATTATATTCGGTCATGGGAATGACCTAATATAAATATTACTGGTATTAGGCATATCAAATACGACCACGAGCAGCTTGCCAAGCTTGCCGTGCGGGTGGCATACTCTTGTAGTCACCTCTAAATAAAGCATTTATTGATGAACCGCATGGCTGCTAGCGGCGGGTGAGCTGGGCTGTGATAGTCTGGTCTGCTGGGTGGAGTTGTGATGAGAGGGAAGTCCGGATGTGGAAAATGGCGGCCCCTATGGAGTAGGGGGTGTAGTCTGGCTTGTTATGAGGGGCTCTGCTGGGGTGGCAGGCCAGGGCTAGAACCACCCATGCCTCTCGGGTGCCTCATGAGCGGCTGGGCACAGGGAGAGCAAGTAGCAGCTCTGCCCCATGTCTGAGAGTCTCTGGTTCAACATACCTGGGCCGGATTGAAAAAAAACTGCTGCAGGGTGGGTGTCGAGGATCCGGGCTGTGATAGTCTGGTCTGCTGGGTGGAGTTGTGATGAGAGGGAAGTCGGATGTGGAAAATGGCGGCCCCCATGGAGTAGGGGGGGGGGGTCGTCTGGCTTGTTGTGAGGCTCTGCTGGGGTGGCAGGGCAGGTCTAGAACCCGCCATGCCTCCCGGGCACCTTATGAGCAGCTGGGCACAGGGAGAGCAAGTAGCAGCTCTGCCCCATGTCTGAGAGTCTGGTTCAGCATACCTGGGCGGATTGAAAAAAAAAAAAAAAACTGCTGCAGGGTGGGACAGCACTCCAATATAACAAACAAACTCTAGCTCTGGTCCGAACTTAGACCATACAAAAGAACCTAAGTCTCCCACCAAAGAGAGAGAGGATCTCACCTGAGATGAGTCCTACCCAGAAAAAGGAGCAAAAGGCCAAAGATCAAAAGGCCAAAAGCCAAAAGCTGAGGAGCCCAAAGCCGCAGGAGCCAAAAGCCAAAAGCTAAAAGGCCCAGAGCAAAAAGCCAAAGCGAAAAGGCCGAAAGATACTGTGCATTATTGCTTGGCAATAATACACAGTATGGATGTGGCTGAGTTCTATAGTGGTGATCACAAGAGTTAAAAAAGAACAAGAAGTGATGGAATTTAACACTATACCCTAGATATGTTACTATATTTTGATTTGAGGCTATGGCCATTGATGCTAAGGGGCTGTTCCTGGCCATGTCCTCGGGAATGAGGCCAAACTGTGTTTGCAAGTCCACATGAGGTGATGGGAATTGAATAAAATAGGCAACTGTCATAGTTGCTTACAAAGCAAGAGTCATGCTTCCTACACCATCTCTTCTGCCCATCAAATATTACCATATAAATTGAATATGTTTATTTATTATTATTTTTGGTTTGGGGCCCACACCCAGAGTTGCTCAAGGCTGGCTTCTGGCTCTGTGCTCAGGGATCATGGCAGGCAGTGCTGGGGTGGGTGGGGCGCGCATATGAAGCACCTATGATCAAACCTGGCTCAGCCACGTACACACAAGCATCTTACCCACTTTCCTATCTCTTTACCCCCCTAAATTGAATGTTTTAAATAAAACTAAATTGTTGTTGTCTAGAGTGGATTTTATACTAATAACATATTTTGTTTGCACTGACCACATTTCAAATATTCAATAATCACATAGATATTTAATCTTTCAAACAGTGATTTGTGTTGGTGTAAGACATATTTTTCCATGTTTATCCACTCCTTCCATATGCATTTATTGACAAAAGGCATTTACTTTCTATTGAGTCTTGCTGGTGTTTTCACTGAATATCAACTGACCATCTGTATGACGATTTATTTCTGCACACCTTTCTGCAGTTCTTAATGGCTTTTACTTTCCTTCTGCCAAAAATAAATTCTTTAGATAGAATCATTTTTATTTTACTTGTTGTAAAATAATTTAAGACATTTAAAATTTTTTAATAACTTTGACCAATGTAGAGCCATTGGATTTCCATCTAAATCTTAAAAATGGGGTTGCTTCGAGCACCGCCAGGAGTAATTCCTGACTGCAGAGCCAGGAGCAACTCCTCAGCATCGCCAAGTGTAACCCAAAAAAGAAAAAAAAAATGGGTTGCTTTTCCAGAAAACAAGCTTCTAAACACTTTTCTGGGAAGGTGCCCAATATATGACATAAATTGGGAAGAATGGGCATGGTTAAAGTATTGACTCCTAAAACACAAATTTGCCTTTGACTTTAATTTCTCTCTGCAAAGAAAAAAATCATTTGTTTCTTTGGTTGGAAAATTATATACTGTTCGACAGGTGTGTGTGTGATTCTTGCGTCTCCGCGGACCCCAAGCTGCCCCAGGAAAGAGCGGAAACTCCATCAACGGGAACCAAGGCAAACTGCATTGGTTTCACCCAGGACCCTTGGCCCGCGCTTCCGGGAACGCCTGCGATCTCCCCCACAGGTGTGTGTGTTTGTTCTTGCGTCTCCACGGGACCCCAAGCTGCCCCAGGGAAGAGCGGAAATTCCATCAATGGGAACCAAGGCAAACTGCCTTGGTTTCACCCCGGACCCTTGGGCCCTGTGCTTCTGGGAACATCCCAAAACTCAAAACCGTGCAGATGCTTATCCACGCGACCCTCTTACTACCTATCTTGCATGAGGTACCTTGGTTCCTACATCCTTGCCACCCACCCAAACTCTGCAAACAGACCAGACACCTACTAACTGTACTATCTAGTCACCCAAGAACTCACATTTGCATCCTACAATAGTCATAATGGTAAAGCATCGCAAAATTCCATCAAGCTCTGTGAGTGGAAGTCACTGCTCCAGATGAGCCAAGCAATACCAATGAGTTGTATAACCTCTCTGATAAGGAATTTCGGAAAGAAATGTTAAGGATTCTAAAAGGAATTCAAAGAAGCAATGGAATGCAAAATCAATAAAATACAAGAGGACATGAGAGAAGAAGTGAGGAAAATGCAAATAGAAATGACAGATATTAAAAATGAGGTAAATGAAATAAAAAACACAGTGGAAGGCCATCATAGCAGAATAATAGCTACTGAAGAAAGAATTAGTGATCTCTAAGACGAGTTCCAAAGATTCTCTACACAACACCAGAAGATAGAAAAAAGGGCTCACAATTACCGAACAGACAACAAGAGATAATCGGGATGAGGCCAGAAGAAACAACATACGGATCATTGGGGTCCCAGAAGGGCAAGAATAAAACCCTGATGAAGAAGAAACTGTCAAAGCCATAATTGCTGAAAAGTTCCCAGAACTAAAGAATGCTTGCCTCAAGATCCAGGAGGCCCATAGGATACCAACTAAAAGAAACCCCAACAAGAATACTCCAAGACACATCTTAATTAAAATGACAAAAACTATAGATAGAGATAGAACACTGAAAGCAGCAAGATCAAAGAAGGAAATCACATACAAAGGAACATCTCTAAGATTTACAGCAGACTTCTCTGATGAAACACTCCGAGCCCGAAAACAATGGTGGGATATTGTGAAAAGGCTCAATGAACTGCAGGCTTCACCAAGAATTCTTTACCCGGCCAGACTCACATTCAGATATGAAGGAAAGATACACAACTTCATGGATAAGCAACAACTCAGGAACTTCATGGACTCAAAACCAACTTTAAAAGAAGGACTGAAGGGTCTACTGTAATCCGACCAAACCCATAAACACAACAAGCACAAACAAAGAGATGACACAAAATCCGATGACAATAATCTCACTCAATGTCAATGGTCTAAATGCACCAATTAAGAGACACAGAGTGACAAAATGGATTAAAAAATGGGAACCCAACATTCTGCTGTCTACAAGAAACACATCTGAATAATCAGAACAAACACAGACTCAAAGTCAAAAGTTGGAAGACCATTCTCCATGCAAACAACTCCTCCAAAAAGGCTGGTGTGGCCATATTAGTATCAGATAAATCAGACTTCAGGCTGAAAAAGGTTAGAAGGGACAACGAAGGCCACTTCTTATTAATTAAGGGGTATGTACACCAGGAAGAAATTACACAAATAAACATATATGCACCCAACAAGGAGCCAGCAAAATACATAAAACAATTGCTAAGAGACCTCAAAGAAGACATTAACAGTAGCACAATAATAGTTGGAGACTTCAACACTGCTCTATCAACGATGGATAGATCAACAAGACTGAAACTCACCAAGGAAATATTGGCCCTGAAGGAAGAAATGGAAGAAAGAGAACTAGTGGATATATACAGGGCTCTTCATGCCAAAAAAAGCTGAATACACATTTTTCTCTAGTGCACATTCTCCAAGATAGACCACATGTTGAGCCACAAAGCATACCTCAATAAAATTAAAAAGATAGAAATTGTGTCAGCTATCTTTTCAGACCATGATGCACTGAAAATGGAAGTTAACCGTACACAGAAACAGGGAGTCAAACCAAACACCTGGAAACTGAACAGCTCACTCCTGAACAACAAAAGGGTCATAGAAGAAATCAAACAGGAAATCCAAAGATTTCCGGAAACAAATGAAAATGAAGACACCAATTATAAGAACTTGTGGGACACGGCAAAAGCTGTGTTAAGAGGGAAGTTTATAGCTCTGCAAGCATTCATCAGGAAACAAGAAAGGGCCCACATAAATAACCTGACTACACAGCTGAAGACATTAGAAAAAGACCAACAAAAGGAGCCCAACCCAGGCAGAAAAAAGGAAATAATAAAACTTAGAGAGGAAATCAATGAGTTGGAAACCAAAAAAAACAATCCAAAAGATTAATGAAACCAAGAGCTGGTTTTTTTAAAAAATAAACAAGATTGACAAACCATTGGAAAGACTTGTAAGTACAGGGAAAGAGAGAACCCAAATAAACAGAATCAGAAATAAAAAGGGTGACATCACAACAGAAACCACAGAAATCCAAAAGATCATCAGAGATTACTTTGAGAGTCTGTATGATGTGAAACATGAGAATCTAGAAGAAATGGATAAATTCCTGAAGTCCTATAACCTCCCACGGCTGAAACAAGAAGACCTCCAATACCTGAATAAGCCTATCACCATCGAGGAAATAGAAACAGTAATTAAAAGTCTGCCCAAACACAAAAGCCCAGGTCCAGACGGATTCACTAGTGAACTCTTCCAAACCTTTAAGGAGGACCTACTGCCAGTCCTTTTCAAGCTCTTCTAGGAAATAGAAGAAACAGAAACACTCCCAAACAGCTTCTACAAGTCACATATCACCCTGATACCCAAAGCAGGGAGAGACAACACAAAGAAAGAAAACTACAGACCAATATCCCTGATGAACACGGATGCTAAGATCTTCAACAAAATACTAGCAAACAGAATCCAAAGAATCATCTAAAAGATTATACGTCATGACCAAGTAGGATTCATCCCGGGAATGCAAGGATGGTTCAACAATCGCGGAGTCAATCAACATAATACATCATATCAATAAAAGAAAAAATAAAAACCATATGATCCTTTCAATAGAGCGCAGAGAAAGCATTTGACAAGATCCAGCACCCGTTCATGATTAAAACCCTCCAGAAAATGGGAATTGAAGGGACTTTCCTCAAGATAGTTACAGCCATCTACCAAAAGCCCACAGCGAGCATCATTCTAAATGGGGAAAAGTTGAAAGCCTTCCCCCTGAGATCAGGGACAAGAAAAGGTTGCCCCCTCTCACCTCTTTTTATTCAATATAGTACTGGAAGTACTTGCCATAGCAATCAGAGAAGAAAAAGGACATCAAGGGCAACCAGATAGGCAAGGAAGAAGTCAAGCTATCATTATTTGCAGATGACATGATATTATACCTAGAGAACCCTAAACTCTCTACCAAAAAACTCCTAGAAACAATAGACTCATATAGTAGAGTTGCAGGATACAAAATCAACACCCAAAAGTCGGTGGCTTTCCTATATACAAATATCGAAGGGAGAAGAAAGGGATATTAAGAAAACAATTCCATTCACAATTGTGCCACAGAAAATCAAATACCTAGGAATCAACTTACCCAAGTGTGTAAAGTTTCTTTACAAAGAAAACTACAAGACACTGCTCCAAGAGATAAAAGAGGACACAAGGAAATGGAAATATATTCCCTGTTCATGGATGGGGAGAATCAACATTGTCAAAATGGTAATACTCCCTAGAGCTCTGTACAGATTCAATGCAGTCCCTATAAGGATACCGATGACATTCTTCAAAGAAATTGACCAAATGCTCCTGAAATTCGTATGGAACAATAAACCCCCAAGGATAGCTAAAGCAATACTCAGTAAAAAGAAGATGGGAGGCATCACCTTTCCCAACTTCAAACTGTACTACAAGGCAGTAGTAATTAAAACAGCATGGTATTGGAATAAAAACAGACCTGTGGACCTATGGAATAGAATTGAGTATCCTGACACCCAACCTCAAACACATGATCATTTAATTTTTGATAAAGGTGCAACGAGTCTAAAATGGAGTAAGGAAAGCCTCTTCAATAAGTGGTGTTGGGAAAACTGGGCAGCGACATGTAAAAAAATGAATTTGGACCTGTGTCTCACACCATGCACAAAAAATCAGATCAAAGTGGATTAAAGATCTCAATATCAGACTTGAATCCATAAAGTACATTGAAGAAAATATAGGAAAAATCCTCCACGACATTGAAGCTAAAGGCATCTTCAAAGGTGAAACATCACTAACAAAGCAACTAGAAGAAAAGATAAACATATGGGACTACATGAAACTAAAAAGCTTCTGCACCTCAAAAGAAACAGTGACTAAGATACAAAAAGCAGCCCACAGAATGGAAAAGAATATTCACCCAATACACATCTGATAAGGGGTTAATATCCAGGATATATCAGGCACTGGTAGAACTTTACAAGAAGAAAACAAACAACCCCCTCAAAAAATGGGGAGAAGAAATGAACAGAAACTTCAGCAAGAAAGAAATTCGAATGGCCAAGAAACATATGAAAAAAATGCTCATCATCACTAATCATCAGAGAGATGCAAATCAAAACAACAACGAGATACCACTTTACACCACAGAGACTGGCACATGTTCAAAAGAGCAAGAACAACAAGTGTTGGCGTGGATGTGGGGAAAAGGGGACACTTATCCATTGTTGGTGGGAATGTCGGCTGGTACAGCCTTTCTGGAAAACAATATGGACTTTCCTCCAAATACTAGAAATTGAACTCCCATTTGACCCAGTCATACCACTCCTGGGAATCTACTCTGGGAAACCAAAAATACGCAGCGGAAACACCATCCCTACTTTTATGTTCATAGCAGCACTATTCACAATAGCCAGAATCTGGAAGCAGCCAGAGTGCCTGAAAATCGACGACTGGATAAAGAAGCTTTGGTACATCTACACAATGGAATACTATGCAGCTGTTAGGAAAAATGAAGTTATAAAATTTGCCTATAAATGGATGGACATGGAGAAGATTATGTTGAGTGAAATTAGCCAGACGGAGAGAGACAGATACAGAATGACTGCATTTATTTGCATGGCTTAAATATATATGTACATAATATGATACCAATATCCAAGGTCGGGCGAAGCATATATCAGGAGGTCTTGTCAAAGGTGGAGATTATCACAGACGTGTGGGGAGTCAGAGGCTAGGTAGGACAGAAAAATGGAACAGTGTGCTAACAATTGTCGAGGGTACTAATGCCAACCTAGAACTGAGCATTAAATAGAGGCAAAAGGATACACATGACAACCTTTTAATGTATGTTCTGTAATCCATAGTCTGGAGGGAAGGAAAAGAGAAAGAGAGAGAAAGGGAAAGAAATAAAGAACCTGCCATGGAGGAGGGGCTGGGGGAGGGGGGGGAGGGAACCGGGGACGTTGGTGGTTGGAGATGGGCACTGGTGGCGGGATGGATGCTGGAACACTGTATGACCAAAACCCAAATATGAACTTTTTAATTGTATATCTTTGTAACTGTAAAAATAAGAAAATTAAAAAATATATATACTGTTCATATACTTTTTACTTGTTTGTTTTGCTGTCTCCACAACCAGCTGAGCTCAGGGCTTACTCCTGGCAATGTGCTCAAGAATCACTCCTTGTGGGTAGCAGGGAAATGTATGTGGTGTCAGGGAAATGTATGTTGGTGTCACTTTCCAGCAACTGCAAAGAAAGTGTCTTATTCACTCTACTGTTGCTCGCTCCCAGTCTTACACTTAAGATAATTGGAGGCACGCCTACCCTGCTCAAAAAACTTCTTAGCTTTGTGTTCAGGTGACCAGGCGGTGCCAGGGATCCCACCTAGACCTTCTTCAGGTGGAGAGTATGTTCAGCCTACTGATCTCTTCCAGCCCCTGTTCTCTAAGTTTAGAAGCTTAGGCTCTTTGGAAATCAATTTGATCCCTAAAAAGTTAATTATAAAATTCTTCTCTAGGACTACTTTCTTTTGCATTAAAATATTTAATATGTCTATTATACTAGCAGTAAAAATATCTATTCTCTATATTTTGGATTTTTTAAAGTGTCATCATTTAAGGATTTATAATTTATTTTTATTCCTCTATTGTTCATAGATACATACATTCACACACCTATCTATGTTATATCTGTGATATTTATATATGAGTGTGTTTCATTATTCATGGCAATCTATATGTACAATAACATTATTTTATAGGGAAATTAATTATTAAATTATATAGTGCTAATTATATACACACTTGTGTATGATATCTTTGTCCATTCTAAGATAATTAGAATAAATTCAGACTCTGTTTTTTTTCACACAGAACAATAGCACCTACTACTATACTTACGCACTTATAAATATTGTATCCAAACCATTTTAATATGTTATTCAAGTATCAATTTGTTCATTTACAACTAGTCATTTGTTTTATTTTTGTGTAGTCTCATATTCATTTTGCTTTTCACTGTCATATATTTTTAAAGGCTAAAAATAGAGTAAATACTCAGTTTCTGAGCAAATACTTTATAAAGGCTAAGAAAAATAGTAAATACCCAGTATTTCGAGTCTTTTTGAATATTACTTGGTTTGTCCTCCCCCAAAAAAAACAAACAAAAAAAAGCAGGAAAAACTTTATTTGAAATTAGTTCTTTTCCTATGCCTGATTTAAGTGTTAGGTAGGTTTGTGCTTGTTCCTTCTTAAGTAGTAAATCATTTTTTCTTCCCTTTAGTTTTAGGGTCATACCCAGTGGTCACACTCAGGGACTACTTCTGGCCCGTGTACAGGGATCAACCTTGGTGGGGTTTGGGGGACCATATGTGGTGCTGGGGGATTGGAAACACCGGCTGTGTGAAAGCTAGTGCTCTACCCACTGTGGCATTTCTCTAGACCCAGGAAATGAGGTATTTTATCTCTTTTAGAGTCCTGTCAGCAGGAACTTTTGCTAGTTAGAACCCTTGGGTGTTTTGCCCACATTCTTAGAGTCTCTGTCAAATGGCAATGGCATATTAGAAAATTTTGAAAAAAGTAAATTATTTATCTGTAAATGTGTTAGGAGACTTCCAAGTTATAGTACCAATTGCTCTTCTTTATAATTGTCTTTTTAGTAGTTTCCATTGAGCTAATATTGGTTTGAATTTATCACTTATTGCTTTAAGACAATTCAGACACAAACCAGTGAACTAGTCTAACAGACCAGAGAACATGATTTGCACACGGAATGCCCAAGTATCATCTGTGACATTGTATGAGTCTCCAAGCACCATGAGGGGTGACCCCAGCATTGAGCCAGGAAAAGCTTTTAATGAAACTGTGGTGTGGCCTCAAACTAAATACTAATGATGATGATGATAATAATGATAATAATTTAATCGTGCAATTCTGGGTCTTTGTTATATTTTAAAATGAGCTAATAATTTGAAAACTGTTACCAACGTGTTGATATGTTTTGCTTACTTAATAAGGCTTAATTGCAATAGAAAGAGGTTTTTTGGTCTTTGGCAGTGATAGCCATATATTGTCCATTGTAACCGGCACCAGATGCTTCCACTTTAATTTTCATAGTCAATTCCCATCTTTCGAGATTGTCTCTCCATCAGTATTCTCCAACTCAATCACCTTGGAGCAGACCCATCAAACTCTGTTGGCAATGTCATAGGGACCATTTGCAACCTAATTAATCTATCTTTGTAGTACCTCAAAACTGCATACACATCGTCTTAATTGCTACAACCTCACACCCACTGGGGACCACAAACAGAGAATAAGCAGACTCCAAAGCACCCTGCAACTCCTTTATTAAGCATCATTTACTGTAAGATTAATGAGAGGAGCTGAGAAAGCCAGAAGTGTGGAATAAAACCATAGGTTTGAGTTTTATAAAACTTCCCAGGTCACTTAACTAGAGAGACTACTTAGCTCTTACTATCATAGCCTTGGAAATAATATCATAATATCATTTATATAAAACCTCAAAATTGAAACAGTTTTTTCTTTAACTGTGTAAGATGCAATTTAATTTTGTTTGGGATAACTGTTTTCAAAATACATACACATATTTATTTCAGAGACATAGTTGTTTTTTTTCTTATTTTGCATTTGGAAATATCCTAAATGGGACACATAGAGGTCTTACTTCAGGCAGTTCTGGTGCCTAGCAGGCCATAGGCAATGCTGGAGATCTTAATCAGGTTTGGCCACAAGCAAAGCTATACCTCAACCATATACTGTCTCTTTGAACTCATGCTTTAGTCATTTTAATATTGAGAATTACTGACCAATGCTAAAAATGCATCTCAAATATCTCTTAGATAGCAATACAAATTACAAGGCAGAAGAGAAAAATTATCCAGTGAATGCAACCAGAAACATACAAGCTAGTCAGCAATGGCAATAACACAAAAAAAATGACGTGCTTGACTTTGAATCAGCCTTCTTGAATTTGAAGCTTTGTCATACTAATATTTCAGTCTTGACGAAATAAGCTGCATATGTATATATCTGATTGTACATATAAATGTATGCATCTTCTTATATCAGTTCTCAAAATACATTTGTATTTTGTATACATAAAATGAACGTAAAATATATTTGTATACATAAAGATGAACCAACTTACTATTTGAAATTAATCAGTCTTTTATAATAGACTGATTTTATTTTACCTGGGAAAATTCCATTAACATTTTGGATAGAATGTATGGAGTAAAGTTCACTTTACACATCTGTACTCCTTGGTTAAATAAAAAGCATGCCATAGGGTCATTCTCAAACGTCCATTTATTTTATGTCTACCCAATTCCTCAAAAATACATGGAAATAAATTCAATCTTTTATCAGAAGTACAAGATAACATGAGTAAAATTATTTTCATATCTAAGCTAAATTGTTCTGGTAACTTTTAGTATGCTGAGCATAATTATACAATATATTTTAAGAGTATAAAATGATAAAATAGATTTGAGGCAACTCTCAAAAAGTGTTTAAGGTGTGTGGGGGCCAGTTGCTGTGATACTCAACTAACTAGACTGAACTGCTCACTGGTAGGGACTAAGGATAAGGATATGTTTCTACTGAGGACTTACAGAATTGGGACCATGAGAAATATCCTGGGTTACTTGGAATCTCTAGGGTGACACGTGGTGACGCAAGCGAGGTCATTTAGTGATGGGGATTGAACTTGCATTGTCGGTTCCTGCACTGTATACCCACTCCTTCCCCTAAAGTTGTTTAGGTATTTTGTTTTATGGGTTGTGTTGTTGTTGTTGTTGTTGTTGTTGTTGTTGGGCTGATCCTCTTAGGCAGTACTTAAGAGTCCCAAGGACCCTTTCCTGTGATTCCTGGCTAGTTGGACTGCAGCTTAATTAATATGAGGACCTGGTATTCCATAATTTCTCTGGGTCTGCCAATGTGAAGGATTACTCAGGCCCACTCGCAGTCTTCAAGAGCCCCACAGTCATACCTAGTCATGCTCAGGAGTTGACAGAGCTGTTCTCAGTCACTTCCAGGGGGCTATTTGTTGCCTGAAACAGTCCCTAGACTGACTATAGGGAAAGTATGATCAGTCAAATGAGAGACAAGGCAGAAGAGACAAATGAAGAAAAACAGTGGTAAGGAATTTATCCTATTTGAAATGTGTGCACACACAGGCACACATCACACACACATAAAACTACCAGTGTTGACTTGGGCAATTCCTCAAGAGCAGGGGCATGAGGGATCACTGGGTGTGATTCCCAGCACTGTCTGGTCTCCCAGGTACTGCCAGGAGTCGCCCCAAGCACTGAGAGCCAGGAGTAGCCCCTGAGCACTGATGAATGTGACTTCTCCCTGTCCAGGAAAGGGAATTTCCTGGTGACCCAAGGAAGTATGATTTTGGACTTCACGGAGTTTATATATAAAATAGAGAGTAACAGAACAACTGCAGAAGCTAAACGAAACATTCAGTCGGACAGGTAGCTTTATTGCAGTGAGGAAGACGGTGTTTTGTGATATTCTGTAAGGGGTTTAGCTGTAGTGTAGGCAGAGGAGGCCACCAAAGGATCTCAAGCACTGAAGTGCCATGTGAGTCTTATCATTGTTTATTGTCAGAAAGGGAGTTGAATAATCTGAGAGCCAGGGATCCATTCACTACATATTTTCAGTCATTTGAGTAGAAAGTATGTTTCTAAAACAGATTTTAGTTTATTAGGTGGGGAAAATAGAAATGGGTACTTCAGTTAACCTTAACAATTGGGTTTGCCAATTAACAATTGATTCTATCAGTGAGTTCAAAGCTATAGAGTGTAGAGGAGTGAACAAGAAATGTGCTTCTTTTATTTTGTCAAAATAGATATATTATTTTTAAATACCTATGTGTCTACACTATATTAGCCGATACCCCAAAATGAAATGATTTGTAAAACAAATGCAGTTTCTTTTCATTATAACAGTAGTTCCCCTGCGCCTTGCACAAGATGGAATTCTCATTCTGGTGTAGAAAGATGATTCTCTTCCTTAACTATGGACTTCATGACATTTTTCACTGAAACTACTGACCTTTGCTTTAAAATGCTATAGAAAATCATAAAAAACATGCAAGATTTTTAATGCAGCATCTTCTAAGCACCGGCACAAAAATTCTGTGTCTCATGTAATGCACGTGTTCTGACAGTGCAGTCGAGTTAGATTAATTGTAATAAACAAAAATTGTCACTAAAGCTCTCAGCTTATGCCATCTAATATTGTGTGAATGCATTTTATTTCCTAACATTATGAAACAGCCAAGAGTATAATAAATTACTTACCTAAGCCCTTTGAGGATTTTTGCATAATTTACCAAAACAAATTGATTTTAGTGGAAAAGCTGCTAATTTACATGGGTAGGAAGTGTTTTCCTTGGTGTGATGAATTTAATTTCAATTTCCCTGTTTGCATGAATTCACTCCAGTAATTCATCACTGTTAGATTAAACTACAACTATGTTTCACTTGAGTAGGTCCCTAACATTCAATATATATGAATAGTAATAAATTTCCATTATAGTATGTCTATCTAGTATATATATAATGTATTAGTGTTAAGGTCTTTTTTAATGGCATAAATAATTTTAATGGATAAATAATCACAATAAATTTAAAATATCAGCAAAGTACTTTTGTACTCATTAAATTTATATTTTGTGTTCCTAGAATTATTTTGAAAAGGAGTTAGCACACACATAGGGTCTGGATACGTACCATTGTGTATACTTACATTTGTCAGGTTGAACTCCTTTTTAACATCTCTGTAAGCAAGAATTTATTGTCTCCTCTTGAAGAAAAGTAATCTAAACTTAGAAAAGGAAAAACTCTCCATCTCTCTTTGCAAGTTAATTAGACTAAAACATCAGTCTCTCTTTACTCACATGATCTCTATTTTCTTTAAACTTGATTTGTTTCTAAAAGATCCTATAATATTATATAATATAGCATATTACATATCATATAGCATATTACATATCTATATATTATATATAATATATTATGATATAGATGTATACATGTTATATATTATATATCTATGTACACTTTCATATAGATATATAGATATATGGATTTTTTTGCTTTTTTGGGTCAGCCCAGCAATGCTCAGGGGTTATTCCTGGCTCTGCACTCAGCATTACTCCTGGAGATGCTCAGGGGACCATATGGGATGCCAGGGATCGAACCCAGGCCAGCACAGGCCAGACGCATACAAGGCAAATGCCCTACCTGCTGGACTATCTCTCTGGCCCCCTGAATATATGATTTTATATACCTACCACTACCTTATGTTAGAGCAAATTGTCAGCCTTCATACTAATTCTTGGGGAATTTTAAAATATCGAATTATTGTGCCATGCTATTTTTCTGTGCCCATTTTACATTGCTTTAAAAGAGGTAGTATTTAGCCGTTCTTTTAAAAAAATTATGAACTTGGAGTTTGGGGCATGAAGATGTTAGAGTAACATACCTGTGTGCTTCTGGCTTCAAATGTCTTAGGAGGTTGCACTTAAGTCATGGAGTGCTGCTACCTTCATCTCAGGGCTTAAATGAGCTGAAGAATCTACTGCCAGGCTCATTCACATGGTGTTGTCAGGTCAGTGTTTCTTGCTTCCTTCTGTCCATGGACCGCTGGTTTTTGTATGTGAGTTTCTGCGTCTAATCCAAAGGGCCGTCCTGATATGGCAAGTCGCTTGTCCAGGAGTTATCCAAGAGAGCAGCCTACTAATGAAATATAAAAGAGGAAAACTCTAATCTCAGAAGTGACATACTATTGCTACTGCTACTTCCTTAGTCGCATGGAGAATTATTGATATGGTACAAGGGAAAATTACACAGAAATGTAGACTGTGTGTGTTGGGTATTAGTGGAAGCCATCTTGAAGCCAACTACCACAAATACAAAGTACTTGCTTCTGTAGCAAGAAACAAGTGAAATAGTTAATATAAAATAATCCATGTGAGGGGCCAGAGCGATAGTCCAGTGGGTAGGGCATTTACCTTGCACACGGCCGGCCCATGCCGGCCTGGGTTTGATCCCCAGCATCCCATAGGGTCCCCCCGAGCACTGCCATGAGTAATTCCTGAGTGCAGAGCCAGGAGAAACCCCCTTATTTGGGTGTGACCCAAATAAGCAAAAAAAAAAAAAATCCACTTGAGTTATGACTTTCTCTAAAATGCCCATGATTTTTTGATAATTTGGAAATAAATTGCTCTCTCAACATATAAGATCTGGATAATTAACTTAATGCCACAGCCAAAATGAGTGATAGCACATAATGTTAACTGTGGGGCAAGGTCTCCTGACCCCGCCCCCAAAGATCTAAGTTTTCCAGAGGCTACGTTTGAAATACTTCATAAAATTTGGTTTTTCTCTTTGATCACTCTGATAAAGCAGAGAAGATTTTACATAATTCTGGCTGTAATAAGACTTAACTGTCAGTCTGGCTCTACCAGCTTGTCAGTGAAAAATGCTTTAGAGTTCGGCAAATGTAAAACTTGATTACAGCGGCTTGGGCTTCAACACCTAGAGGGAGATAAGGGACTGTTGGTTTGTGTTCAGATACAACCTCTCTCCAAGTCTCTTGAACTTTTCCCCAATGCTTATATTTCCATAATGTCCACCCATCTGCTCCAGGGGCAGGTATCATTTCCAGATTCCATGCTGGCAGGAGGAGGGCTGTGGAGTGCCAGCTACAATGTTTGACTTTATTAGGAAAGTAAAAGCTTTCTTAATGTCAGGAGATTTACAATTTTGTCTTTCTCGCCAACATGAATGAGGCCAATGAAAGCCATAGTAATAGCTTATACATGCACAGCTTATACTATGGGTAAGGCATTGTTCTGATATGTGTTGCAGACAAAAACATCGTTATCTCACTGTAACCATTACAGGTAGATGTTTTAGTCATATCTTTAATCAACAATAGGAATGGAGAAATTCCTAGTGATGATTAAAGAACAGTTTTGAGGAATAGAGAGCCATTCATTTTCCCAAATATCACAGCTAATGGAAGGAAAGAAGAAAGGGAAGGACTTTTTTGGGGGGTCACACCCAGCAATGCTCAGGGGTTTCTCCTGGCTCTGCGCTCAGGAATTACTCCTGGCGGTGCTCGGGGGACCAAATGGGATGCCGGGATCGAACCCAGGCTGGCACAGGCCGGCCGCGTGTAAGGCAAACGCCTCTACCCGTTGGGCTATCGCTCCGGCCCCATGAAAGGGAAGAATTTAAACTCAATTATATTTGTTACAATTCTGCTTAGCACAATGCTTGACAAATATGGCTCTGGACACTTCTGTATACTGCGAGGGTTGGGCACTGTATGCAAGGTGATTGTAGTATGTATACTACGTGAATGTAGCCTGTGTCAATGGAGTTAGTGAAGAATGAAAGGATAAATGATCAGAGAATTGTTTG
Organism: Cryptotis parvus; assembly: GCA_021461705.1. Classification (NCBI taxonomy): domain Eukaryota; kingdom Metazoa; phylum Chordata; class Mammalia; order Eulipotyphla; family Soricidae; genus Cryptotis; species Cryptotis parvus. The sequence continues at coordinate 26,401 of JAJIBD010021888.1, read as the reverse complement.
CCAAACAATGGCCTGCCCAATGTATGACTACCAGCTACATTCCTCTTAATGTATTAGATTTCTTTATATAATAAACTGAAGGGGAATATTCATCCATACACACAGGTCAGCAATATTTTTTTTTATTTTATTTTTGCCTTTTTGGGTCATTGACCCAGCAATGCTCAGGGGTTACTCCTGTCTCTGCACTCAGGAATTATTACTGGCGGTGATTGGTAGACCATATGGGATGCCGGGATCGAACCTGGGTCACCCATGTGCAAGGCAAACGCCTTACACGCTGAAGCAACATTCTTTAAAAAGTCTATTATGACCAGAAAAGTTTTTGTCAAATTGATAGATGACAAATTATTTTCAACCACCTTGTTTTTTGTTTGTTTCTGGATCATTTTGGCAGTGCTCATATTACTCCCGACTCTGCACTCAAGGATTCCTCCTACTAGGCTTGGAGGACCTCTAAGGTGCTGGTATATGCTTGGGACAGTTGCATGCAAAGCAGGCCCTCTGCCTACTCTACTGTCTCTCTGGCAAAAAACACTGTCCTTAGAAGAAGAAAATGTGTCAATAGTAAGAAATGCTAAATTATTTTTAGTATAAAATACATGTATCTAAATCAGTGTATCTAAATCAGTATTTGCATATTCATCTCAGTAAGACTTTTAGGTTTTTAACATTTTCTCTGTGTTGCCTCTTTCTTTTTTTCTTTTGGGCCCAACCCAGCAGTACTCAGGGCTTACTCCTTGATCTGCACTAAGGGATCACTCCTGATGGGGTTTGGAGAACCATATGGGCTACTGGAGATCAAACTTGGGTTAGCCATGTTTAAGGTAAATGCCCTATCCCACTCACTGTACTATTATTTCTGTCTCTCTGTTGCCTCTTCTATGAAGCATTGAGCATTTGGAGTCATGGGAAGTAACTACATAGTGAATTGTAAAATACTGTTTTATTTTCTACATGTGCCAGTAACAGTGCTACCCTATGTTTGCTCAGCTCTCGGTATGGCCATTAGAATGGACTTCTCCCTCACTCCTACTTTTAAAATCATTATTGTGCCATGCTCAGCAATGAAGGCCGTACTAGAGAATCATCTTCATATTGCTCAAAAAATAATCAAATGATTTTCTGTCATTTACTGGGCCAAGATAGAAATTACAGGAAGATGCGTAAATGTGGGTGAAGTTATTGTAAACTAAGTTACATATGGGGCTCATGATCTATATTGATCATGTTAATGCTCATACCCTAACATTAAATAACAAAACTTATCTTATATAACATGTCATTCTGATTTGAGTTATGAACAAATATTCAATGGGAGGCATCTGTAACACAGAAATAGTGACACACAATGGTCTTAACACCTATTCTACATAGATGTATGTTTTATGACATAAAGATAGGGTCATACTGGTCTTCACTAAAATAAAATTTTTAGTGAGCACCAGTTTTTTACAGACTAATGATTTCAGAGAAATATAAAACACACTTGAAACTCCATCTGGACCTCTAACTCTTGAGGAACTCATAAAATATTTGTAGATCAGTGAGTTGAGACAGAGATTAAATAAATGCAGAGTTTGGCATACCCAGTTAGCCATTAATGTTCCTGGCACCTCTTCCCCAGGGAGGTCAGTGTGAAATAAAACATGCAACACCTACTGCAGCATAGAGGGTCCTCTCTAACTCTCTATTGTCAGAAATATGTGGTATGGTAAAGTGGTACAGTATGTGGTATTACGGCGGATTCAGATTTATCAGTAGAGATATCATGGGAGATAGTGTCTATCATTATATGTTCTTTTCCAAATGTGAATTACGGCCTTGATTTTTTGTTTTTATTTAATGAAAACAAGGAAAGAAGTATGTGTTCAAAGGGTGAAATTCTGACCGCTTACTTTAAAACTTTGTGCAGTATTAGATGCTTTTTAAAAATTAATATGATACCCTTGATAGGCAAGGTTAAGCAGCACAATTAAGGAGAAGTGACCAAGACAGAGAGAATGCAAGCACTGAGGCACACTGTTTCAGGAGACTGGATACAGTCCAGAAAATAATACCCATTCCATCCTAGAAAAGGAATAAGGCGTGCTTTATATATATATACATATATATATATACCATATATATGATATATATATATATATGTATGTATATATTAGTAGGAAAAAATGAAATCATAAGCAATAAGCAATAAATTGCATTTTATAATAGAAGATTCCTTCTCTGTCTCGGTTCATCAATAAATGCACTAGATGAGAGGCTACTACAAGAGTATCCCACCCACACGGCAGAGCCTGGCAAGCTACCCATGTCGTATTTGATATGCCAAAAACCAGTAACAATAATAGACCTCATTCCCATGAGCTGAAGGAATGGCTTGAGGCTCTTCATGTTCCTGGGTGAACAGATGCCCTTGGGATACACTAACATGCGACAGGACATATGGAGATGTTACAGGTTCCTGCTTGAGCAAACCGATGAACAACAGGAAGACAAGTGATACAACAGAATAGAAGATGTATTAGGTAAAATTGATATTTTATAACCTGATTATACACTTTCACATCTTTTTGGGTTTACTCTCATCAAATTCAAATAGAACATAACATTTCAGGCTTTTCTTTACAGATCATAGAATGAATAAATATGGATATGATGATTGAGAAAGTTTTACATTATCGTAAACTATTTTTAAAATTCCTAGTTCATATATATATATATATATTCTATTACTCTAAAACTTAGAAAGACATTTTAATCCTGTTGACTATTTAAATAAAGGAATTTTATTTTATTTATTTTTTAAAAATTATTATACTATTATTAGATGTCAAAATAGGGTTTCGGCAGGGTGATACCATTTCACCAAAATTTGTCAGCCCCACCCTCAAGAACATCATGGGATGATTAGAATGGGAAGGAATGGAGGGGAAAAATAGGTGGTCGGCAACTACACCACCTCCGCTTCACTGATGACATCGTTCTAATAACACCAAACATTAGCCAAGTGACACAAATGTTGGCTGACTTAGACTTAGAATGTGGAAAGATAGGTCTACAGCTGAATCTCAACAAAACAAAATGTTCATGAAAAAACAAACTAGTTCCAGAGGTCCCATTCACTCTCAATGGAACAGACATCTTGAAGCAGCAGTTATGTGTACCTAGGTCGAGAAGTCAATATGATAAACTACCTAAAACCTGAGCTGCACAGGAGGAAGAGAGCGGCATGGAATGCCTTCAAAGGCATCAAAGAAATAGCTAAAAGGACAAAGAACCTCCGGCTCCGGGCACCTTTCTTTGACTCCACCATTCTCCCTGAATTAACATATGCCTCAGAGACCTGGGCCCTATGAAAGCAGGATGAGAATGCTATTCAGGTCTCCCAGAGCGGAATTGAAAGAGCTGTGCTTGGAATATCACTCCTCACTCAAGTGAGATAAGGAATCTGGAGTTCTGACCTCCTTCGCTATTCCAGAGTCAGGGATGCTGTCTCATTTGCCAAGGCATTCAAAATCAGATGGACTGGACATGTAATGCGATTTGGAGATGACTGCTGGACTAGAGCTGTTACCGACTGGATCCCACGGGATGTCAAAAGATCACATGGCCACCCCACCTACAAAATGGTCAGACTTCCTTGTCAAGACCCTGAAGGAAAGGTTTGAGGCTCTTCATATTCCTGAATCAACCAGATGCCATTGGGCTACATTGGCCTGTGATATGGTCCAATGGAAAAGTTACTGGTGCTGCTCAAGCAAATTGGCGAATAACGGGATGTTAAGTGATCACGAGATTATACCACTGTGAGATATGCAGTTACAAAAGTGTTCTATTTGTGTTCCAGTCACAAAGTATTCCAGTTTACTTTGTTGTAAACAAACAACTAAGTAGAACAGGTGTTAAGACCATTAGCGTGTCACTATTTCTGTGTTACATATGCCTCCCATTGAATATTTGTTCATAATTCATTTCAGAAATGACATGTTCTATAAGATAAGGTTTGTTATTTAATGTTAGGTATGAACATTAACATGATCAATATAGATCATGAGCCCCATGTGTTACTTAGTTTACAATAACTTCACCCACATTTCCCTCCAACAATGTCCCATGATTTCTACCCCTCTCCCTCAGCCTGCATCTATAGCAGGCAATTTTTACTCTCTCTCTCTCTCTCTCTCTCTCTTCTCCTTCTTCTTCCTTCTTTTACACACTATGGCCTGAAATACATATACTTAGGGGTTATCATGTATATCCTTTTGCCTACTTTCAATGTTCAGTTCTATGCTGGTATTATCATTTACAATAATTATTAGTATACTGTTCCTTTCTCTGTATTGCCCTACCTCTGACTCCTTCACATTTGCAGTAGGTTCTACCCACTGACAAGACCTCCTGAACCATATTTCATCTGGCCTTGTATATTGGTATTATGCTAATATTTTATATCCCGCAAATAAATGCAATCATTCTATATTTGTCTTTTCCTTCTGGCTAATTTCACTAAAAGCATTTAATAACCCCCAAATACTTACTAGTATTGTATTTATCTATAGTTATTCACGACATTCACAACATCAGAGACATTCACGACATCGGCAACTATCTTCCCATCTGCCTGTTTTCCGCCATCTACAAGGTGTTTATATGAGTCACCCTGAACAGGATTAGCAGAACACTAGGTGAAGAACAACCATGCGAGCAAGGTGGCTTCTGAGTAGGATTCAGCACAATCAACCATATCCACACAGTAACCAATCTCATTGAGGTTTGTAGGGAGTACAAGACGCTGCTCTGTCTCACTTTCATTGATTTAAATAAAGCCTTTGAGGGCGGGGGGGTAAAATAAATAAATAAAAAAAAGTTCTGTGGCGACTGAAGCGGTCATCGAAGTCCTAGCCAAACAGGGTGTTCAAACCCAATACATCAAGATCCTTCGTGAGCTGTATTACGGATTCACCACCACGATCTCACCATTCTACAAAGAAGTGATCATTAATGTCAAAAGAGAGGTTCGACGGGGGTGATACCATTTCACCAAAACTCTTCAGCGCTACACTCAAGAACATCTTGCGACAATTAGAATGGGAAGGAATGGGAGTGAAGATAGATGGTTGGCAACTACACCTCCTCCGCTTTGCTGATGACATCTTTCTAATAACACCAAACATTAGCCAAGCGGCACAAATGCTGGCTGACTTCGACCGAGAATGTGGAAAGATAGGTTTACAGCCGAATCTCAGTAAAACTATGTTTATGAATAATGAATTAGTTCCAGAGGCCCCATTCACTCTCAATGGAACAAACATCTCTGAATGCAGCAGTTATGTATACCTAGGTCGAGAAATCAACATGATGAATGACCTAAAACCTGAGCTGCACAGGAGAGAGCGGCATGGAATGCCTTCAAAGGCATCGAAGAAATAGCTAAAAGGACAAAGAACCTCCGGCTCCGGGCACCTCTCTTTGACTCCACCATTCTCCCTGCATTAACATCCGCCTCAGAGACCTGGGCCCTATGAAAGCAGGATGAGAATGCTATCCGGGTCTCCCAGAGCGGAATTGAAAGAGCTATGCTTGGAATATCATGCCTCACTCAAGTGAGAGAAGGAAATCTGGAGTTCTGACCTCCGTCGCTATTCCAGAATCAGGGATGCTGTCTCGCTTGCCAAGGCATTGAACATTAGATGGACTGGACATGTAATGCGATTTGGAGACAACCGCTGGACTAGAGCCATTACCGACTGGATCCCACGGGATGTCAAAAGATCACGTGGCCACCCACCTACAAGATGGTCAGACTTCCTTGTCAAGACCCTGAAGGAACGGTTTGAGGCTCTTCATATTCCTGAATCAACCAGATGCCATTGGGCTACATTGGCATGTGATAGGGTCCAATGGAAATGTTACTGGCGCCCGCTCTAGCAAATCGATGATAATGGGATTCAAGTGATCAAGTGATAGTCTTTATCAGTGACTTTCTTAGACATTTAGCATTCATATTTCATGCAAAAAATTAAGATTTATGTGATTTATTTAAGTCTACTAAGTTTCTGCAGGTCATTATGGAATGAACCATAAAAGGTCAATAACAATAGATTTAGAAATAAGTAGATGGGAGAATTTGAAGATAGTTGCACAGGTAAATTAATGACACTATATTGCAACACACAATATACTGCAGTAAGTATAAAAAGTCAAATAGTAATAGAAGAAGCATAATTTTTTGGTGATTTAATGAAGACTTTTTAGGAAAATAATATTGAATCATTATATATTATATAATTACATATATTAAAAATGTATAAAATGAGAAACTGTAAAGAGGCTGAAAAAGGAAAGGACCTCTCAATATAGTTTTTTGTGCATTCAAAAAAGGCAGAGAAACATATTTATTTAAGAATAGTATGGTTTTTTAGGTTGTGGATATTTGAGAGAAGCTATAAAAGATACACTAGAGTTTTCAACTTGATAACTTAGATATAATGACAGTTAAGAAGTGCTACAGGCTCTTTCTAGCTCGTCACAATTTCCCTTGTCCCATGCACATTTTAGCTCCTAACTACTAGGAAGTCGCCATGCATTAAATTTTACAGTTCTTAGCCAGTGATCCTTGAACTCTTACTCAGAGAGAGATTATAAAGCGGCTAGATATCTTCTTCATGGTCACTTTTCTCAGAAGTCAGGTTACAGTTATTCAATATACTGGCCACTGAAATTTGTCACATTATCTTAGGAAGAGTGTTACATAATGATACTAAAAAATTCAAATCTGCTACTGTGTTTTATTTAGATAAATAGGCATAAATATCTTTGGGATAACTTTCTTGGTAAAGGAATCACCTATTAATAACTTAATCTGCATTAGACTTCTGCACAGACATAATGAGATGGGTACTTAGAGGATGCTGTGTTTGTTTAGCTTTGGCCTTATAAAGAACCATTCATTTGCATATTTCACTCAATTAGGTATTATATTGACATACTTAATTAAAACTATAAAGGGCACTGACAATATTTCATTCTTTTAATGAAAGAGGAGACATATTATACAGTTCAGACTGTTTCTGTATTTAATTTTCCTGACTTTTTACTGCTAAAACTGTGTTCCTTCTATGAATGTTGTCAATTAGGATGAAAAGAAGGAAAATTAAAGTCGCTCTTGAAAATGCACTTGTGTTTGTAGAATCTGTGTACATTCAGAAAGTCGTGATTTGCATATTTCATGTCTAATTAAGCCAAGAAAAGTGAACACTAGAGAAGCTAAGGCAGTTTTACTCTCTACAAGTATCACCGTTGTTATTAATGGGAATCCATTTATGAAGACATGGTCTTTCCTTTGAAACAATCTTTTTCCCCTGTAAACCAGACTTACTGAAAGGATGCTTTCTACAGGCTTTCCCTATATACTTAAACGTGTATGGCTGTGTTTAATGTGACCATGCTGGGACAGTGAGTGTTGAGACAAACAAGCTGTAATAAGGTTTACAGTGGATTTAAGAAAGGTTTCAAAACAATGTTTGTCTTTAATATAATAAAAATGATGTGCATATTCCCATTGACTGTCTCCTCATGGGAAGAATGTCAAACACTTTATGTACATGTAAACACTTTATAAATGATTACACAGCAAACAAATATAATGTTTTGTGAGATTGAGAGTTCCTTAAATCAAGGAGACATGAATTAATGACTTCTGTCAAAAAGGCTTGAAAATCTAGTGGGAAAGACACACATATGATCCACCATTATTCAAGTAGAATGGAACATATAATGTATTATAGAAATAAAGCAAGTACATAAATATGGCAAAACTGCCTATATGTCTTCTTGTTTCTGTGAATTGACCTCTCTGGAGTAAGATTATTGGAGATAGATCAGGACTTTAGGAAATAAAATGTCATGTGTAGAGAAGAGATCAGGTGATTTTTCATATGAACATAGGATTAAAGCGAAAAATGCTATTTTAATATTTCTAGGAAAAAGAATTCAGGGCTGAATTATAGAACAATATTATCAGCACATTTCTGGGTTTGTCCAGCTCTGTCTTGAAAGTGTTGTGAGTAGTAAGCTAAATTTTTTTTTTTTTTTTTTTTTTGGGGTCACACCCGACAATGCTCAGTGGTTACTCCTTGCTCTGCACTCAGGAATTACTCCTGGCAGTGCTCGGGGATGATATGGGATGCCAGGGATTGAACCCAGGTTGACCGCATGCAAGGCAAATGCCCTACCCGCTGGACTATCGCTCCAGACCCTTAATGAGCTCCACTAGGAAAGATTCTTAGGGTTACTTCTTTCTCTCCCCTCTGACAGCATGGTCTCTTCCTTCGTTGTTGTATCTCTGTGTTCCAAGCATGCACCTATAGGTGCCGCATAGTTTAAGATCTGGGTTCTTCACTTTAGAAGATCAAGAAGAAATGATTATTGGATATTTTAGAGTTAAAGCAACACCGTAAAGCATAGGGTTTTGAGTGCCACATCTTTCAACTAGTCAATCGTTGCCGAAGATTTATTTCAGTTCCTTAGCAATTTTTTTTATATTTCTCCCCTTTGAAACATATTTGGGTGATTGGACAGGCTTTCTGAACTCTGGTGAATGTTCTACTGTTGAAAAACATTAGGTTTTTCCAAATAAGAATCCAAGACACTGGTGCTGGGTGTTGGAACATTGTGTACCTAAAATTGGATTGTGGCACATGTGTAAATTAGGGCACACACACACACACACACACACACACACACACATATATATATATATATATATATATATATATATATATATAATCTGTCAATGTCCCTTCATTCTGTTTGTATTTTTATTTTTTTTCAGAGTATTACCAGAGATGCTCAGTATCACTCAGGGGGCCATGTGCTATTCCGTGTATTGAATGTGGGTCAGCCATGGGCAAGTCAAATGCTCTACCCACTATACTATCACTCTGGCTCCCTTCATGCCCTTTTCTTAATGACAGAATGGTATAATGTCACAGCCCTCAAATGAGCTCTCCTGATTGGGATTACAGATTGTTTATTAGTAAAACATTAGATTTTGTAAAAGTGTTCTAGTCTCTGTTTTGAGGTCTAAATCTGACACAATCATCTCTTACAGGAGGGAAATGAAAGCATAGCAAAGTATCCATTAGTACTTAATTAAATACTTGAGGTCAGACTAATAGACACATTTTATGGTATTTCTAAATTATCTGTAGTTTTTGTCTACTTGAGGACAAGCAGTTTCAAGTTAGATTTACCATGTGTAAATTTTTGCTTTAAGTTTCTATAGCCCCAAAGTGGAATATCAGGGTCTTAAGTCTAAAGTAAAATAGTGTTTAGCAACACTAGCTGCAATTCGTAAAGGGACGCCTTTGTAAAATATTGATTATTCTCTTACATATAATAATTTTGCTTTAATCACCAGTTAATGGTATCACAAATCTGAGGTATAAAATCTAACATATATTCAGCAGTACAGGCTTCATGGACTGTAAGGTAGGGTGCAGAGTGCTTTAAAAGTAACTGTTCAGCGATTAGGGGTTAGCAAGAAAACTCCAGTGATTACACACGTCTTATTATAACAAGGCACTGAGTTTGATCTCTGGCACCACATGACCTCCTCGGACACCCCGACTTAGAAACCTGGTCACCCCGGGATCATCAAATATGGTTCAGTTGAATCTACACACCTGGGAACCAGACATTGCTGGGCCAAGCAATGAAATAGTCCACCCTGGTATTCCTAAGCTCCACTGAGGGTTGCATCATGAAATGAAAACAAGGAACTCATTTAATATGCCCAGAAAATGCATGAGGTCTACAGCTAACAACAGTTCAAACTTGAGCAAAATTAGTTTTCGCAACACCTTTCTATAAACTGCTAAGCTTCATTTCATTTATTTATTTATTTATCATATTCATTCATACATTCATTCATTTATTTATTTATTTTGCTTTTTGGGTCACACCCGGCTATACTCAGGCATTACTCCTGGCTCTGCACTCAGGAATTACTCCTGGCAGTGCTCGGGGGAACCACATGGGATGCCAGGAATCGATCCTGGGTCGGCTGCGTGCAAGGCAAATGCCCTCCCCGCTGTACTACCGCTCTGGCCCCTAAACTGCTAAACTTTAAAGAGGTCATCTACACTGAAGTGCACTGCTTATTTTCTTGATTAATCTTGAGTTTTGATCCAAGATACTTAGAAAGCATTCTAATAGGACTTGTGGGATGTCTTCAGTTGTATCGTTTCATGTTTTATTATATTGTACCAGCAATTAAACTGTACCATCTTATTACATGTACCTACAGTTTAATAAGAGGCCACATACTTTATTTCCCTTTCTGGCACCCAAGGATTTCACCCTTTGTGGCTAGCTGTCATGAAACATACAGATGTACACTGGGCTTCCTCAGGGGATCTTACTGCTGGGGAGATGAGAAGGGTCTCCCAAGCAGTGCTGAGCAGGCCTGCAGGCTCCACTGGGATTCTTGGCCAACTGGACCAGTGGCTCAAAACAAGGGGCCAAGATCCAATTCTGCTCAGGCCCTGCCATGCTGCAAATTATCTGGGCAAGCCCAGTGGTGCTAGTGGCCTCCAGAGCTGCAGTCTGCAATATTTTATGTGCTTGAAGGTTGTTCCTGGGGGACTCTGCGGTGTTGGGTATGAACTTGGTGGCTACCCTTAAGCAAGACTGAGCTATCCCATTGTCCCCTAAGTTTCTTAAGACAAATAATTACTAGATAATTTAGACCCAGTTATACTGCAATATGAATATTTACGCATTTATTGTGGCTAAGGGAATCAATGAAAATATTTGTACTTAAAGATACAGATACTGAGAACACATAGCAATCTAGGAATTATCTTTTCATATTCTCCAAAGTCAGATTATTTTTAGGGGGGGGTTGGGGAAAAGTGGGTTACAACCCCCCCCCCCCCCCCAGGGCCCCACGCCACCACCAAAACACAAATCCCCCCCCAAAAAAAAAAAGCTAAACATTTTGGCCCTATCTTTCAAATTCTATCTGTGCAGACTACCTTCATTATTTTTGTGCTCAGAATAAATCCTCAGATCTTTATGAGTGGCCACCACAGCATATCATTGGCCATTGATAAGTAGTAGATAGGAAAACACCCTTCAAATAAATTTCTGCTTCTTTTTTCTTTTCCAGAGACTCATGGGACCTATGTTAGGTGCACTTTTCCAACTCAATTTTGAATTTGATTCCAACATTGTGCAGATCACATTAATAGCTCCTCTATTTGGATTATTATGTCACTTTGAATATCTGTGAGGGAATTTCCAGAATCCAAAGACTGGATACTACAGAGTTTCACCTCTTTTCTTGACTCAATTTCCTTCTTAGCACTGTTACTGTTCTTGATTTTAGCCATACCAGTATCATACAAAGACTCCATTGTTTTAATTTTGTCAATATTAGAAATATCTGATTGAATCAACTGATTAAATTTAAAAGGAAACATTTAATGTTTATTTGAGGATATTTTAAAACTATCTACCATTGTGGGTGCTAGGTTTTTTGAATATCATCTTGATATGCATGACTATTATAAAGTAGGTAACTATATAATGGAAAACAACACCAAGATCAGATCAAAATGTTGCAGAAAGTGTCAAAACCAGGGAATGAGCAATTCCTATTTGCTTTGACTAGTTCAATACACATTATAAAATGAGCCCTTTATTATTTCTTGAAAGGTTGTAGACATTAAATTGTTAATCTGCTTACAATATGTTTTCTATTAATGAGCTTCAAATGATGAATTATCTCATTCATTATATGGGAGTTCAGTCTTCCACACATGGCAAAAAAAGTTACAAAGAATTCTCCTTATTCATTGTTCCAATTGAGTTTCTCCACACTGAGCATTCCCACTGATTTCAGAGGCACTGAACATAGAGCACTAAAAGGCTACAATCTGATTTTGCTTTACCCCTGATGTGCTAATCTGAGCTCCCTTGAAGCTCCTGTGAATTCAATATGAGCTCAAAGTTGAGTTCAACTCCTCCAAGCAAAAGAATGTGCTGAGCTTTTGAATCCCAGTCAATGGTACTTCCTGTACATCTCCTCAGTAGAGTTCATCTACTTAAAAGTTTGAAGTCAATATTTTTTAGCTTGAACTCTTCAATTGTCAGTCAATAGTTCTCTCTCTTTATTTCTCTCTCTGTCTGTCTCTCTCTAATCTAAATGCCCTTTACACTGATGGGCTATGTACTACTGAAATAGTATTTATACTCAGTTCTTTCAGAAATCGCTTTTGTTAATGATCCTGATTTAAAAATCATTACCGCTAACAACCAATGATATTTCACTCTTCACATTTCAGCCTTCACAATTGTTTAAATGAAACATTTTGATCACTCAGATGACAATAAAATGTCTCATTACAGACATCCTCTGGATTCTTGGATTGTTGCATTGTGTATTATTGCAGACTTGCATTGACAAAAATTACAAACAGGAATTAAAAGAAAATGATTTTCAAATATTTACCAAATACATTGTACTCTTTCAGATACATTTTGCTCAGAAGTACTCAATTTGATTACTAGAGGATATAAGGGAGGTACTATGGACTCTCTATGTGTCTCCACATTTTTATATTGAAGAAATAACACAGAGATGGAACCTCTATAAAATAAACAACTTAGATGTGGACATGAATATGATGTCCCCCATGATCTGATTCATGTCCTTAACTGAATGGAATCTCCCATGTGAGGACAGTAGGAAGATAGCTGTCTATAAGCCAGGAGAATGACCAAGCTGCCATCCAGATCTCTGTATTCTAGTGCCACAGGATTGAGAGAAGTATTATCCAAAATGAATGTGTAAGCCACTCAGATGGTGGTATTTTCTTCTGGCAGTCAAGTGAAATAAAACATTGCCTAAGGCAATGAAAGCAAGAAACAATGAAGTAGGTTTATGGAGGGCCTTGAATTTTTAGGGGGGTATTATGGACACACCCAGCAATGCTCAAGGCTTACTCTTATCTCTGAACTCAGGAATTCTGATCATGCTCAGGCACCATATCAAATGTGGGTTGGTAGCATGCAAGGCAAAGTACATTACCATTCCAGCCCCAAACCTTGAACATATTAATTCTAGTACTATTCCTAGTGAGTCTTCAATGAGTGATCTAGGCACATTCCTCAAATGCATTAAGAATATGAATTCTAGATCGATTTTTGTTTTGAGGTTCATATCCAGCAATTAAGAATGACTCCTGGCAAACTGGGCAGCAACATGTAAAAAACTGAACTTAGACCTCTTTCTAATGCCATGCGCAAAATTTAGGAGTAAGGATCTCAACATCAGACCTGAATCTGTACATGAAAGAAAACATAGGTAAAACCCTCTATGACATTGAAGCTAAAGGCTTCTTCAAAGACACGATACCACTGGCAAAGCAAATGGAAGTAAAGATAAATATATGGGATTATATAAGACTGAAAAGCTTCTTCACTGCAAAAGAAATGGTGATAAGATGCAAAGACAGCCCACAGAATGGGAAAGAATATTTACCCAATACCCATTAAGAGGTTAATATCAAAGATATACAAGACACTGGTAGAAGTTTAAAAGGAACAAATACCCAACCCTATTTATAAATAGGAAGAAGAAATGAATTGAAATTTCCTCAAAGAAGAAATTCAGATGGCCAAAAGGTATATGAAAAACTGCTCATCATTAATCATCAGGGAGATGCCAAGCAAAACAATGAGCTGTCATCTCATACCGTGGAGATGGGCACACATCCAAAAGAGCAAGAACAACCAGTGCTGGCGCAGATGTGGGGAAGAAAGAGACTCTCATCTAATTTTGGTGGGAATGTCAACCAGTCCAGCTTTTTTGGAATACAATATGGACATTCATCCAAAATGTCCTAGATATTGAGCTTCTATTTGAACCATCAATACCACTCTTGGGAGCATACCATGGAGACCCAAAAACCACAACAGAAACACCATCTGCTCTTCTGTATTCATGATAACACTCTTCACAATAGGCATAATCTGGAAACAACTTGAGTGCCCTATAACAGAAGACTAGATAAAAAAGCAAACTATGGTACATCTACACAAAGGAATACTATGCAGCTGTCAAAGAACATATGAATAAATAAAGTCATGAAATTTGCCTACATATGGATGGACATGGAGATTATCATGCTTTGTGAAATTAGTCAGAAAGAAAAGGACAGCTATATTGGGGCCAGAGCGATAGCCCAGCAGGTGGGGTGTTTGCCTTGCACGTGGCTGGAATTTGCTGGCCCTGGTTTGATCCTCGGCATCCCATATGGCCCCCGAGCACTGCCAGGAGTAATTCCTGAGTGCAGAGCCAGGAATAACCCCTGAGCATTGCTGGGTTTGACTCAAAAAAAAGCAAAAAAAAAAAAGAAAAAGGACAGCTATAGAATGACTGCATTCATTTGTGGGATATAAATATATACCAGTGTACTACCAATTGTTGGAAATGGTAATGGCAGACTAGAAGTAAGCATTGAATATGGGCTATACATGATAACGTATGTATGGCAAAACACAATGTGTAAGAGAAGGGAGAGTGAAGAGATTGGGAGAGCAGGAGAAGGGGAAGAGGAAAAAAGGGAAAAAATGGAAAGAAGGGGAAGAGGAATAGGGAAGAAGAGGTAGAGGAAGAAGAGGAAGAGGAAGGAGAAGGAGGAGGAGGAGGAAGAGGAAGAGGAAGAATAAAAGGAGGAGGAGGAGAAGGAAGACAAAAAAAGAAAAAAAAGAAGAAATAAAGAAGAACAACAAAAATTACCTGCTATAGAGGCAGGCTTTGGGAGAGGGGAGGGAATCAGGGGATATTGGTGGTGGGAAATGTGCACTGGTGGAGGGATGGGTGTTGCAACATTATATGACTGAAACCCAATCATGAACAAACTATGTCACGGTGTTACAATTTAAAAATTTAAATTAAATAAAAGAGTTACTCCTGGTTCTGAGTTCAGGACTGACTCCTGGATATTCTGAGAGCACCATATACAGTGCCAGAGTTTGGGCAGGAGTCTGATGTGGGCAAGGCAAGCATTCTAACTTCTGTGCTATCTGGTTAGTTCTTTATTGAAGTACTCTATTGAAATCCCGCCTCTACTGTTACATAGATTATCTGAGCTGTCCAGTGGAGGAAATTACTTAATATTTTTGTTTCTTGATGCAGTGACACATTAAAATAATTAGGGAATAGAATAAGCATGGTTTGTGTTTGGTGAATATTGTTATTATTATTATTGCTTGTAAATCAGTTTATACTTGTATCTATGCATCCCTATGTTTTTTGCTCTAATTTTTTCTGTTCTTAAACTAAATGTGCATGCTTGTTCAGAAAAAAAAATACTACTTAAGTTTATAATGTTCCGCATAGGGCATTTCTATAGGACAAGTTTTATGTATAGTTCACCAAACAGATTTTTTAACCTATGCGCCCAATCTATAAATCATTGCCTAATGGGCAATGATTAGTTATCTTATAAAATATGGCCCCCTGACTTGAAACCATGGTTGGTACAACCAGATGGCAAGAAGCATTATATCCTGTGCTCAAGGTATTGCCTCTGATCTTTCCCTTAGGAAATGGAACCAGAAATTGGAACTTCACAGCTGCTTCTCCAATTGCAGTCATCAATCCTGTTAGATGACAAATTTTACCATTGCTGATTTTCAACACACTTATTACAGTGATGAGAAATTACAATTTCTCCTTGTGTGTGTGTGTGTGTGTTGCCAAGCTAAACTTAAAATTATGTTATGAAACAAGGACTGTTGGTGCTGGTGTGGTAGCACAGAGGGTAGCACATTTTTATTGCACAAGACTAACCCAGGTTCGATCTCTGGCATCCTACATAGTCCCCAGAGCACCACCAGGGAGTTATTCCTGAGTGCAGAGCAAGGAGTAACTCCTAAACATCACCAGATGTGACCCAAAGAAGCAAAATAAAAGAAAAAGTAAAGAAAAGAACTGTTAATGATAGTTTATTGGAATGATGTATGCATGAAAATATTAGTAATGGTATTTTGAATCACGGTACCTCAATAACATTTGAGAGGGTTCATCCACTATAGTTTAGGAATTGAGTACTTGACTTGCATATGGTGGACTTGGGTTTGCTCTCAGATACACTATATGGTCCCCCAAGCCAACCAGGAGTGATCCCAAAGTTCAGATCCAGGAGTAAGCCAGGTGTAGGAGCGACGGGAGGATAAAATAAAATTTTTGAGGTAGAGTCCTTGTAGGTATGCGAAGGAAGCCACAAAAATATAAAGAGGATTGCTTAATTAAAAAAGTGGTAATACGGATGACAACAACAACAAAGTCCCTAAAGACAAGACTGAGGCACAGATTACTGGTCTATTACTGGTCTTATCTAAAGAGCCAGTTGCTGTGGAGGTCCATCAATCAGTGCCTTACCTGGAACCATTTCAGTTCTATGAGACAAAGTGCATGTGTGTATGCATGTCTATTAGGAAACAGACCCAAAAAGGGATTAAAGTAATTGCTTTCTTTGGATACTATCCTTAAAAAATAATAAAATATTTTAATTGAGTAATTTTCTATACTATGCGATTTGGAGACAATCGCTGGACTAGAGCCATTACCGACTGGATCCCACGGGATGTCAAAAGATCACGTGGCCGCCCACCTACAAGATGGTCAGACTTCCTTGTCATGACCCTGAAGGAACGGTTTGAGGCTCTTCATATTCCTGAATCAACCAGATGCCATTGGGCTACATTGGCATGTGATAGGGTCCAATGGAAATGTTACTGGTGCCCGCTCAAGCAAATCGATGAATAACGGGATTCAAATGATTCAAGTGATTCTATATTAGTTTTTGAGAGAAGAGAGAGAGAGAGAAAAAGAGAAAAGAAAGATCTTTTCCCTTCCCATAGTATAGTTAAGTAGAAAAATATAACTTGACCAAGAGTGGTCCATCTTAGTTGAATGCTTGTATTTTAGCATTTGAAAATTAGAACATAAGAGTGTGCACTTTAGTGGATGAAAGGTGCAAAAAGTATTTGTCATTTCAAGTGTTATATGTCACTTGTCTTCCCGTTCATCATCGATTTGCTTGAGCAGGCCCCAGTAGCATCTCCAATTGTCCTGTCTCATGCTAGTAGAGCCCAAAGGGCACCTGCTTGCTCCAGGAATATAAAGAGCCTCAAACCATTCCATCAGGTCATAGGAATGAGGCTTATAGTGTTACTGATATTTGGCATATCAAATACAACACACGTAGCTTGCCAGGATCTGCAATTATATATCTGTTATTATATATAGATTCATAATTGATCCATTTCCTAGTATATTAGTCTGCATATTAACTTTTAATAACAAGAGTCTGAGCTGATGAAAATGATTAGTATATATCATTGATTAAATTACAGTTTAGGGGGTATCCTTACTTTTCCACCAATTTTATTTTCATTGTCCAGTTTAGGATCTAATCCAGAAATATTGCAATTGTTGAACTTTTTAAAAAGTATTTAAGGGGGCGGAGCGATAGCCCAGCGGGTAAGGCGTTTGCTTTGCAACGGCCGGCCCATGCTGGCCTGGGTTCGATCCCCGGCATCCCATATGGTCCCCTGAGCACCGCCAGGAGTGATTCCTGAGTGCAGAGCCAGGAGTAACCCCTGAGCATTGCTGGGTGTGACCCAAAAAGCAAAAAAAATAAAAATAAATAAATAAAAAATAAAAAAGTATTTAAATACTAACTCCATAATTATATAAAAGCTCAGCCTCCTTTTAATAAAAAAAAATAGAATATTGTGCCAAATATTATTTTCTCAGGATTAGAAGCAAAA
This sequence comes from Cryptotis parvus, assembly GCA_021461705.1. Classification (NCBI taxonomy): domain Eukaryota; kingdom Metazoa; phylum Chordata; class Mammalia; order Eulipotyphla; family Soricidae; genus Cryptotis; species Cryptotis parvus. The sequence continues at coordinate 8,548 of JAJIBD010021888.1, read as the reverse complement.
AATATTATTTTAAAATAAAAGTATTTTATAATAAAAATATTTGAAATATTTGCTAATTTATTAGCAGATTCTAAGGGCAAACAATTAAAATCTACCCTTGTTATGAAACTTCTCTGAACAATTAATATGACATTATCTGGTATGAAATAAAGTTCTGTAAACTTTGCTTCATATAGAAGTAGAGAATGAACTCAATAACTCAGATCTTAACATAGGATTGGATTTAAATTTGCAGCTATTAAGGCATGTCTCCAATTTATATTAAGGTTTTAATTTAATATTTGTCACTAAGGAAACTGATTTACATTTTAATGGGAAATCACTATGCAAACTTTTTGGAAACATTTCAACAAAAAGGTTGGCTGCAAAGTCAAAAGAAGCAACAAAGTTTGTTGAATTGTGTATGGTGGAGCTATTTTGTTTTTTTTTGTTACATATGTTTTGATTTTTTTATCTGCTAGAAGATATTTTCTACTCAAAGCTATGCACTTTTCTCATATTTAAAACGAGGGCATCCTCTGGCACTCAATCAAAATGATAAATGATTAAAAATTTGCAGTTTTACATTTCATACATTTAAAAATATATTTGCAATATATATGTATGTCGGGGCGCCCCGCCGGGGGTCCCCGACAGTGCCGGGAAGCGAGTTCCCTTCTACCTCCGAGCCGGCGAGGAATGGATGAGCACTCAGGGATCCGATGAGGTTTTAAAAGACTTTACTTATCACAGGTTCAGGCATACAAATCAGCAAAAAGGAAAAACCCGATGCTTAGGATTCCAGGCTAGAACCCCCAGCCACGTGTAGGCCAAGATGGCGACCACCACGTGTGTCGGCTTTTGGGAAAGGAGAAGAACACTTCCAAGCAGGCGACCGCTCACAGCGAGCACCAGCCCCCAAAAGAAGCGCGGGAGAGTGAAAACCGGCTAGTTTATACCCATGCAAATCAGGCCTTCCTCCCATTGTTATGGAAAGCAGGGAGTGTTAAATGTCCTTAGATAATCCCTCCCTGCACCTCACCTAGGCCCTTTAGTATGCTAATGTTTTGAGCCAAATGCCCTTAAGGGAGTCCTGCAACAACTCCCCTGATTAGTTTACTAATAAAAATTGAAAAGGTAAGAAATATTTAGTAATGTACAGAAAATTAAGATAAGAAAAAACAATTCGAATTACAAAATGATAATACATGTTACTTTAGGATCCTAACTTGTTTTTGGACCCAAAGCAAAGTTCAAGATAAAGTGTTTTTAGCTGTTTGATTATAACGGACTATAGTTTGCACTGTCCATAATTTGTGAGAGTCCATTTTGCTATATTTTATGTAAAGTCGGGTGTCTGGAACAAAGTCTGTGGGGCTACTTCTGGAACAGCAATAGTGGTGATCATATGAGTATGAGTCTCTGGAGAGCAGCGGTCAGGAACTCGTTGAATTGTCAGGAACACTGGATTGGGTTTCAGGAACACTGGAACAAGTATCTCGAATTCTGGAACAGGAGTCTTGAGTGCTGGAACAGGTGTCCGGAACATCGGTGTGATATCTTGAACTCTGGAACAGGAGTCTTGAGCGCTGGAGCAGGTGTCTGGAACATCGGTGTGGGCATCTTGCAGGGGCTTCTTCAGCAAGGGAACATTGGCACCGGTAACTGTACCTGTAGCTTAGGCGAGACAAAAACACTTTTCGAGGTTAATCACAAGTAGAGATTTTAAGGCTTTGTAGGGATCCAAGTTTGGGATGGAGAGAAGAATATAAAGAAGCTCCAACATGGGTGGAGCAGGGGAAATAAGTATGAGAATTGATGATTTTTAAAATTGATAAATCTAGTGGATCAGCAGTGGAGTTGATGAATGTAATAGAGGTTTGTAGTGGTCAGAAATTGAGAAGGTAGTAGTTGAGGACATAACATAGACACAACATTAATCACAAACATAATGGTGGCCACCACTGCACACCCACGCACACATACATTTGATCGATCAATATCTTACAGCTGTATATGTGACCCATTTAGGGTGATAAATGGTAACGAGTCAAGCGCTTCATAAATATAAAGCCGGCAAATGATGGTGAGAAAGTGTCTTTTCCTGTGAATAGAGCATTGGGAAAAATTAGTTTTGCAAATTATTAAATTTTTAGTGAGCACTGTTTTAGGAGTCTCGGAGTATTGAGCACTGTAGCGCAGGTTTACTGGATTCGAATATCTCATCCTGTGAACAGAATCATTAGGAAAACAATTTTTCATTGATTTAGCAAACATTTTTGTAATGAGCACTGTGATCAGAGTCCACCCATTTTTCCACCCTTTTTTTTTTTGTAAGAAAGAAAATATTTAGGCTGTAAGGCAAGATATTAGACATGAACCATGATCACAGACTGCAAAACAAGATCATTATTAAAAGGAAACAATCCAGGAAGTTTAAACAGCAACTTGCAATTTAAAATTTAAGACTTTATATTGAAAGAATTAGTTGTTTTCTGATTCTTGGAGGAATTCTAGTCTTAACAAGTCGCAGAGGGACCCAGAGTTTCTTGGCAGGGTTATCGTCTGTAGAAATGAAAGCATAGCCTCTTCCCGAATGAGGAGGTGACCTGCAATCCATTTATCATCAATTTTCACCCAGATAGGTGAATTGACTGTTTTTGAGTTTGCATATCTTCTTGAAAGTGACGTTCAGCCGCTGGTATAGGGATCTCCCTTGAGGTATATTTAAGAAGTTTAAGGTGAATAATGTTAAAGATAAAGAATCCATTGGAGGCATGCTTGTTTTTCGTTGCTTTAATAGCTGAGTTTTAAGTGTTCTGTGGGCACGTTCAACTATTCCTTGTCCTTGTGGATTATATGGAATTCCTGTAATATGTTTGATCTGCCATTCCTCGCAAAAGGATTTGAAGGTTTTGCTGGTGTAAGCAGGACCATTATCTGTTTTTATGGTATGGGGAATACCCATGACGGAGAAGCACTGGAGTAAAAATGAACAAACAGATTTAGCTCTTTCAGGCGTCATAGGAACAGCCCATATGAACCGGGAATATGTATCGATGACCACATGAAGGAAAGGTTTGTTGGGAAATAAGTTAGTATGAGTTATATCCATCTGCCACAATTGGTTTGTCTGTAAACCTCGAGGATTTGCTCCTGCTACATGAGATGTACAATGTAAAGGAGCACAGACAGGACAGTTCTGGACAATTTGTCTAGCTTGTCTCCATGGGATGCCATGGTGTACATGAAGGCGGCGGGCATTTGTATGTAGAGTCTGGTGCTCTTCCTCAGCTGATTTAAATACTGGTGCTGCCAAGAGATCTGCTGCTTGGTTCCCTCGAACCATTGGCCCGGGAGTCGGCTGTGAGAACGGATGTGGGAGATGTATATAGGGAATGTTCTATTTCGGAGGAGATCTTGTAGTTTATGGAGCAGCTCCTGAATTATAGGATTATGGGCATTTAAAGAAGCAGTGACAATTCCAGGAAATAAACCAACTACATATGCAGAATCACTCACCACATTACATGGGCCAGATACATGGGATAGTAAATGTATCAGGGTGGCGAGTTCCACTTGTTGGGCAGATTTATAATTTGTATGCACAGTAGTGGTCAATGAAGGACCTGTAATTCCACCCCTTCCTGATGAGGAGCCATCAATATAATACACTGGAGCATCAGGAATGGGAGAGGAGCGGACAATGGTGGAAATTATAAAAAGGTGTCCTTTTCAGAAATTCCCAGGTTTTTTCCAGCTGGGTAATGATAAGATATTTCTCCTGAAAAATCTGCTAAAGCTCTCTGAAGGATTTCACTGAGTGGTAAAACAGCTTCAATTTCTTTTTTAGGGTCAGGTAGTACAATTACATGGGGATCATGTCCAAGTAATACTTGGGTTCTTGATCTTCCCTTAATTATAAGGTTAGCTATCATCTCAAGGTAAGGTGTAGCAGTACGATTCTGCTTGTTATGTAAGTAAACCCATTCTAACGGTCCAGATAATTGGGCTATAGCAGCAGTTGGAGACTCGGGAGTGTTGAAGACCAAGAACCATACCTTTTCTCCGGGATTAAATCTGGAGAGGTAAGATTTTTGAAGCCGATTCATGAAAAAAATCTAATTCCTTCCTGAGCTTTAGGAGTTAGCTGCCTTGGGCTATTTAAAGCAGGATCACCTTCAAGGGTGTGGAACAGGTTACTGAGCTCACAGTTAGGAATACCAAGGGAGGGGCACCCAGTTGATATCCCCCAGCAGTTTTTGAAAATCATTCAAGGTTTTGAGCCTTTTCTGACTAATGGAATCTTTTTGAGGACGTACTGTAGTGCGGTCAAGAGCATAGCCCAAATATTCATATGGAGGCTGCATCTGGATTTTCTTCGGAGCTACTTGTAAGCCAGCCTCTGGTAAAACTGTCATTACATCATTATATAAATTCTGGAGATCTCTGGAATTATCACAAGCTAGCAGGATATCATCCATGTAGTGGATGATGTACGCTCAGGAAATTTAGCACGAATGGGTCTCAAAAAACCTCATCAACAAAGTGTTGACACATTGTAGGTGAATTAGTCATTCCTTGGGGCAATACTGTCCACTGGAAACCTACGTAAAGGACCTTTATGATTAATGGAAGGGACTGAAAATGCAAACCTTTTCCGATCATCTGGGTGGATAGGTATGCTGTAAAAGCAGTCTTTTAAATCTATGATAATTAGCGGCCAATCCTTAGGAATAGCTGCTGGAGAGGGGCCCGGGTTGTGGGGCTCCCATGGGGACCATAGTAGAATTTACATTCCTTAAGTCAATCAGCAGCGCCATTTGCCTGATTTTTTCTGTATTACAAAAACAGGAGAATTCCATTCTGAAAGCGTTTCCTCAATATGTCCTAATTTCAGCTGTTCTTCCACTAGATTTGTTAGCGCCTCTAACTTTTTTGGTATTGAGGGGCCACTGTGGTGTCCATATAGGTTTGTCAGATTTCCACTGAATACGGATAGGTAGTGGGCGTAACCACAGCGGCCCCAATTAAAAAGGTTACTCCGGTGTTAGGCTTATTATGGAGAGCTGGAATTGGTGCTCGGCGGGGAGTGGACGAGGTATGTGGATTACTGCCCCCCCCTGCTCCAGCATGTCTCGACCCCATAAAGTTAAAGGCATAGGGGCTATATAAGGCTGGACCATGGCTACATTCCCTTCAGGGCCAATACACAGCAGCCACCTGGCACTCTGTCGGAGAAGAGAGGAGGAGATATTGCCTACCCTGCTCAGGCTATGGGACACTTTCTTTAGGGCCCAGTTAGAGGGCCAATACTTGGTGGAGATTATGGATATGTCTGCCCCTGTATCCAACATGCCTTTGAATTTCCTTTTTATAAATTTCGATGGGTATAACCGGCCGCTTGGCCTGAGAAATTCTGGCAGTGTACCCAACTAGATAGTTAGCAGGTGGCTGGTGGGCTTGGTTCTGTGTGGCTGCATAACCAACAATGAAGTTGGCAGAATGGTTGGTACTGTTTAAGCCACCAGCTGTAGGGTGTTCGGACTGACTGACACGGATCCTCAAAAAATAATAATAGTTTAGCAAGTGGTTCCCCTTTTTTAAAAGTCCATTTAGTTGGCACAGATATTGACAGTATTATCTCTCCATGAGATTCAGGATCCAGAAGTCGAAATGCACCATAATTCCCTTAGAATTTCAGCCAATCGCTCCCTGAATTAAACCCATACTACCTGGGGAGCAGGTCCTTTTATCCCTGTTTTTAACATGTAGGGGTCTTGACTTGGGTATATTGTGACAGTCTTAGGGCAGAGAATGTCGAGACTGTCACTGCCTGATGGGGTAGGCCAGAGAGCATTTATTGACTGTAATTCTGTGGATTCTGATTCGGAGGATACTGGGCAGGTGGAATGAAGGAGAGTGCCCCTGGATTCAGCTGGGCCTGGGGCTGGCCCCACCCAGTTTCCCGCATTAGGGGAGGCATAGATGTTATTTGAGCCTGCGGAGCTTGTGGAACCTGGGAGGGGTCCATGTAACATTTCCTATAAAGGGATTATTAGAATGTTGCCCTGTATTGATAGTTTTAGGAGATGGGCAATCTCTACGGGTGTGTCCCTTCTTTCGCAGCTAAAGCAGGTTATCTGTCCAGATGAAGCCTGAGGCTGACTTCGCCTCCAAGACCGACAGTCTCTGGCCCAATGTTTTCCTTTTCTGCACCTTGGGCATGGTCCAGGTGGGGCCCTTCGAGGGGGTGGAGCTGCGGTTATTAGAATAGTTTCTCCGATTATTGTTTCTCCCCCTAGAGCTGTCTGACTTGTTTCTCCCCCTAGAGCTGTCTGACATTTCATCCCTCTCCTGATCCTCCTGCTGTATGGGATAAGCCTCTATATCATCCCTGTGTTTTATGGGAGGTTAAACCGACATTTCTACAGGCCTTTAGATACCCCATGAGGTCATCCTTTTCCCTAATACCATATAGTAATGCTTTCGACATTTTTGATTAGCATTCTCATATGCTAAGTTTCGTTTTAGGATTTCTTGAGTGGTTGGGTCTTGAACCTGTCTTTGGATTGTTTCACATAATCTCCCAACAGAATCAAAGTATGGTTCATCACGACCCTGGTAAATTTTTTGTATAGCTACCTAGAAATTCTGGGTTGGAACCTACTCTTTCCCACGCCTTTAATGCTGTCTCCCGAACAAATTTTAAAATAGGTTCAAGGTAATGTTGCTTGTTTTGCTTTTTTTTTCCATTCACCTTCACCTTTTAGCATGGCAAAAGTTATAGTATGGCCTGATTCCTTTTCTCTTAAAGTGTCAATATTCTGGTTAACCCCATCTGCATACCACATATGCCATTGCATGTACTGTGATTTGTTTAGACAAGTATCGGCTACCGTTTCAAAGTCTCCCAATACCCACTGACTACTTTCGCTCCAATCAGCTAAATATTTTAAAGTATAAGGACTTGATATTCCAAACCTGTCTGAAGCCTTCCTAGACGGGGTTATTGCCTCAATTTTTAAGTCTTCATGAATCGGTTTTACTTTATCTTTAGATTGGTCATGAGAAAGATTGCTGGGCTTTGCTCTTTGACTCGAGCTAATCTGTTTCTCCCTTCTTCCTCATCAGAGCTTGTAGTATCTGGCAGAGGAACATCTACCCCATTGAGGGTATTAACTCTGGAGAGATTTTCAGCTTGGGAATTCGCCTCCTCCTGGGTTATCAGCCACATTAGAATTCTTTTTAGATTTTTTTTGCTGGGAGTGTATACACCTTTTTCAAGTCTACAGTTTTGGGGCGTGTTTGTGAGCGGCTTTTAGTTGGTTCACGCCTCAGTATTGGGTATGCGCTAGGTCCTGATTGATAAGTTATGAAATCAGAAATCTCCCTGCGTAACACATCCATTTCTTGGTTTAAGTTTTCAAGTTTCCTATATGTTTCTTCCTTTTTGTTCTTTCAATCTTATGTGTAACTTCCAAACCTCCTCTTTCTGTCCATCTATTCTATCTCTCTGTCTGTCAATTTCTTCCTCTAAGATAATGCTGATTTTATCGATATCCTTCTTCTGCTCTTCAAACTTTACTTCAAATTTTAAATCCTGTTTAATAATTTTACTTTCCTGTTCTTCTAATTTTTCTTTGAATTTTTAAATCCTGTTCTTCTAATTTTTTCTTGAATTTTAAATCCTGTTCTTCTAATTTTTCTCTCAAATTTTAAAATCTGGTTAATAATTTTACTTTCCTGTTCTTCTAATTTCTTTTTCAAATTTTTAAACTCTGTTTAATAATTCTGTCCTCAAGCTTTAAGACCAGTCTACCTGTAGCTTTATGATCCTCACTTATTTCTTCAATCGCTGAGTAAATCTGGTCCCTTAAGATTGCATTCAATTTATTACTTTCTTCCCTCTCTCTATTAAACATTGTCCTTACGCAAGGTACAGTTTAAAAATCGCAAGGACCCAGATGATTTGTGAAAAGATAGAGTAGTTCTCAGAAAGGAACTTTATAGACTGGGCTATGTATGGTGCGAGCCAATAAAAGATACAATGTATCTATACCATGAGATATCCATCATTTTACTCACGGTTCGGAGGCAGATGATCTCTGTCCGATGATAATTAGACCAGGCGATGTTCGTGGTGCCCACACAGGGGCGCCAAATGTCGGGGCGCTCCGCCGGGGGGTCCCCGACAGTGCCGGGAAGCGAGTTCCCTTCTACCTCGAAGCCGGCGAGGAATGGATGAGCACTCAGGGATCCGATGAGGTTTTTAAAAGACTTTACTTATCACAGGTTCAGGCATACAAATCAGCAAAAGGAAAAACCCGATGCTTAGGATTCCAGGCTAGAACCCCAGCCACGTGTAGGCCAAGATGGCGACCACCACGTGTATCGGCTTTGGGAAAGGAGAAGAACACTTCCAAGCAGGCGACCGCTCACGCGAGCACCAGCCCCAAAGAAGCGCGGGAGAGTGAAAACCGGCTGGTTTATACCCATGCAACTCAGGCCTTCCTCCCATTGTTATGGAAAGCAGGGGAGTGTTAAAATGTCCTTAGATAATCCCTCC